>CAIGRQ010031444.1:0-12346 GCA_903798375.1 Fraxinus sp. D2006-0159 | reverse complement strand
TCATTGCTCGAACATGTAAATGACCGGCTTTACCAACTCTTTGAAGTCTTGAACTTGGCTCTATTCTCCCTCCAACATGCCTTTGATTTTTGATAAATTGTGGCGTATCCTGGATCATATCAGCAGCACTTACGTCTCTCTCCTTTTCTACCATTTTCAACCCCACAACTCACAATCACCGGCATTATCGTGGGAGATTCAACTAAAATAGCCATATTACATTTTAGTTTCAAGCATTGTGGTAGTCGAAATGGTTAGATCCCGTAGTGTTGATGTAATTATGAAGGAGAATGATAAAGGTAAGAGGAAAAAAGATGCCAAAAGTTCTTCAACAAAGAGGATCAATGCACTTTTCAAAGTATAAACCAAAACTGAAACCTTACGCTTTTCCATTGAATGTTAGTTTAAAGAAAGCCACTTTTGATATTCTAAACTTTGAACATGATTTTTTCTTTATTATTCTTTTCTTGACCAGAAATAAATAAGCAAAAGCCAATAAGTACATAGAAAAAAAATATGGAAAAAAGGAATGCTATTTGAGGATTATATATACATGTAAACAAAGAGTATTATGCCTTTCTTTTGACTAATCCTAAAAATTGAACATGATATGACTTTTCTTTTCTTGCCTAGAAACGTAAAATCAAAAATCCAACAAGAATATGGAAAACAAAGAGCAATGTGATGATCGTACCTACACGTAAACCGATTGTACCATACCTTTATTTTGAGGCTATATATTCTGGATACAAGAGAATTTAGTTGGAGAACGGCGTCTTCGCAGGAGAGATCAGAATTGGCAGCCACAGATATGTCGGAGATGACGACGAATACCTCTTTCTAGACTATACAATGGTTGGCGCGGATATCTTCTTGTAGTTCTTGAAGGAAATGCGGAGGAACTGATGTTTCAGTTTTGAAAAAGTTGTACCAGTTACCAAATTTCAAAGAACAACCGCAAGCGGAGGTGAAGGAACAACAATCCACCATTGGAAACGTCTTTATTCGAAACCTTCTCCTTCATCGAGAGTAGTCTCCTTGTCGAGACTATTAAGATTGTTGTTTTATCAATACAGGAAGGATGTACACCACATATTTATTTTTTCATTTTTAATTTTTATTGTACTAGAATTTTTTTTTTTCAATTTTAGTTTTTGTTACATTAAGAATATAATTGTAAATTTGTTGTGGTGTATTTATTGAAATTATATTTTAATTGTGGTGTGATTACAATATGATATAGTAATTAAATTTTGTGGTGGTAATATAATTACAATTGATTTAAATGAATAGTGTCACACCAAATTCTTATATTTGGCTTAACACTATCATTTACACTATATTTTATGTTGTTCGAGATGTCCTAAATCCTATTCTAACAAGTCAAATTGCTTTGGAAAATTGCACGTATAATCCCAAACATTTGTTTATCTTGTTCTTTTTTGGTTCCAAACCTTTCAAACTTGATCAAGATAAACAACGTTTGAGTATAATCGAATCAAGATGAAACGAGATACTCGGTCAAAAGTCAAATTGAACCACCACTTGGGAAAGTCATGGCTCAGCCCACATGAATCATTTGATGATAGCACTTCAATGCTATCACACCTTCATAATGATTTGTCAACCACGCTTTCCCTTTCCTCAAAATAATGCTCCTCGCCAAATCTTGGAACAAGACAACAATGAGGAGTTAGCTCCAAGATTCCACCTCCTTAAGAGCACAATGCATACAGAGATGGAACTAAGAGCAAGCCTATACTTTCCTGGTGCTTGCCTAGTTGACAATTCCAAATAAGTTAAAACGATTCCAAGAATGTATAGTTGAGATGACATTTCTCACTTAACAAGTCATTTAAGGGTATGACATATATGGTGGACATGACCCAAATCCGGATCTTGTAGTAATGGACGCCAATGAAATATTCTACACAAGGAACCAAAAACTGCCATGTAGAACAATAGAAAGAAACCCAATAAAAACCAACCAATTCTGGTTTGGATTGATTTTTTCTATACTTTTGAGAATATTATAAAATGTGAACTACTATATAAATTAATTTAACGACTTATAAAAATAATAAATTATAACCGAATTAAAGTTAGCCTATGTAGCTATAACTAAATGGAGGCTTAGTTTCTTGTTTTCTTGACAAATGAAAAATATTATTCAATCCAAGTTATGTACATCAAATTCTCTCCTTTTTGCATCTAGAACAAATGAAAATTGTGCAACGGAAGGAAAAGATGCATAATTACATTTGCCGTTATTCTTCACCAAGCCACTTTCTTCAGTAACTATACGGTCATCATATGCAGCAAGGAAGAAAGTCCCTTCATTATCTTGCAGAAACATGCATCAAACATACCCCTAAAATAGGTTAAGTAATGGTAAATCGAAGGTCATATGAGATTGAAAAATCTCGACTTGGAGAAACGAAGAAAAGGTCACTGACAGGTCATAGAAGAAACAAAATAGAATCCAATATGGGAAAGAAAGGATGAAATGAAAACACAAGCTACCTTCGGATGCCAGATATCTTCTATAAACATCATGATTGAAAAATTGCATGCATTTGAGGACCCAACTTCATCAAATAATTATGGCAAAATGACATCGAATATGCGCACACTGATTGAATAAAGGAAAATAAATTGAGCCTATACTTGAAAAAATGGAGCAAATTTTACTGCAGTCGAATCGAAGTCTCCTCCTCAATATTTATTAACCGTGATTATTGGGATGTGCTTTTATCATAGAAGCATCTTTTCCTTAATAACATATTTTGTCCTAGATTAGTTTATTTTGTCCTAGATTAGCTTATTTCCTTACATAACAAATTCTGTATGTTTATATACACCAATGTAATGTGTATTCAATAATGAAAATTAATTCATTCCTTATCAATTCTAACATGGTATCAGAGCATTAGGTTTTAACTCCTTACCTCAACTCTGCCATGACCGAATCTGTTTCTCCTCCTGCCTTGGAGGCTAACAAATCTCTCATAGATGCATTATCTCTATACTTCCTACACTTATCCGATCAACCAAACCAATTTCTTGTTGATACACCTCTTAATGGCGACAACTATCCGGCGTGGCACCGAGCAATTACCCGTGCATTGAACGCCAAGAACAAGTTAGGCTTTGTTGTTGACACCATTAAACGCCCTACTGATGACACCGCTGCAGCACTACTTTGGGATAGATGCTATGATATGATAATGATATGGCTTCTACATTCAATTGATCGATCACTTATGGGCAGCCTCCTTTACTATGCCACACCGAACGACCTATGGGTGGAGCTAGAAACTCGTTTCCAACAAAGCAACCGAATCAAAAAATTTCAGCTAAAATGGGATTTAGCTACTTTTCATTAAGAACAGCAATCCATCACCGCATATTATGGGAAATTGAAGGAATTATGGAATGAACTAGCCTCCTTACAACCGACCAATCCATGTACATGCGGTGCCTCTAAATCCATTGCTGAACTTCAGGAGATCGATCGGGTTTATCAATTTCTCATGGGCCTTAACGAGAGCTTCCAACAACTTCGATCCCATATTTTGGCTACGGACCCACTCCCTTCAATTGGTCGTTGTTATGCCATTCTCTATCAAGAAGAAACCCAAAAACTGGTCCAATTAAATCCACCTCATTCGGATGCTTCAGCCCTAATCGCCCCCTCGCTGCCAACGAACCCACCTCGCCCACGCTGTATGTGGCCTGCTGGGACTCTAGTCTGTGAAGCCTGTGGAAAATTGGGCCACCAAAGGAATAAATGCTTTGAAATTCTTGGGTACCCGGAGTGGTGGCCGTCCAAGAACAAGCACAGCGCACTAGCCCCTTCTTCGCCGACCGTTCATCATGTATCTGCTGCACCGTTTCCTACTGCTGGTGCCTCCTCAACCATAAATGGCATCCCTGGCCTCTCTACCGATCATTATACTCAATTGATGGAACTTCTCAAAAGCCCAGCCCTCTCCTTCTCAGGTTCTGCCCCCGTTCATTCCCTTGGTCGTGACTCATGGGTAATTGATAGTGGTGCAACCCACCACATTACCAATTTACCCCTCACTAATTCTAATAATACTGTTAATCCACTTTTTGTTTGTCTCGCCACTGGTTCACAGATTCCAATTTCGAGCACGGGTGAACTTAATTTAACCCCTCGTCTCTCTCTTTCTAATGTCTTGTCCATTCCCGATTTTAAATTTAATTTGTTATCAGTCAGTCAACTAACAAAATCCCTCAACTGTGTTGTGTCTTCTTTTCCCAATTTTTGTACATTTCAGGACCTAACTACGAAGATGTTGATTGGGACGGGTGATGAGCGTAACGGATTATATTATTTCAAGCCTGCTACAGCAACAGCACTCCAATCCTCCATCCGCCTTTCATTTGATACATGGCATCAACATTTGGGTCACCCCTCCTTATATAATGTCCTACATTTTATTTCTCCTCCTTCGATTATTGAACATTGTGATGCTTGTAATCGTAGAAAACACACTCAATTACCTTTTGAATTAATTGCAAATAAAAGTTTGATGCCTTTTGAACGTATCTTTTGTGATATTTGGGGTGGTTATCATACTGCTTCTCTCTCGGGTGCACATTATTTTTTAACAATAGTTGATGAATACACTCGAGTCACATGGCTGTATTTAATGCGTTTTAAATTCGAATCCTTATCTTGCCTACGTACATTTTTTTGCCATGATTCACACTCAGTTTAACCTTAAAATCCGTCACATACACACTGATAATGGTCAAGAGTTTCTTGCTCGCACCACCCAATTTTTTTTTTCAGAACATGGTACTCTTCACGAACGTACTTGCGTGGAGACACCTCAACAGAATGGTGTTGCTGAGCGAAAACATCGACATATTTTGAATGTGGCTCATTGCATCCGTTTTCAGGCTAACCTATCCCTTATTTTTTGGGGCAAATGTGTGCTAACTGCTTCTTATCTTATAAATCGTACCCCGTCCTCTTCTCTCAACAACATTTCTCCTTTTAAACGCCTTCACAAAAACACACCTCGCTATGATCATTTACGTGTGTTCGACTGTCTTTGCTATGCTCACACTACTTCTATTCATCGTGATAAGTTTCAACCTCGTGCTCATCCCTGTGTTTTTTTAGGTTATCCCACCACTCATAGTACATATCGGGTTTATGGCCTAGAACACAAACAGATTGTCATCTCTAGGGACGTCACCTTTCTCGAACATATTTTTCCCTTCAAAATCTTATCTCAACCCCCCATCTCGCCTTTTGTCTTACCCATTCCTGTTCCTGATTCTCCTCTTTCGCCACATCCATCATCTCCTCCTCCAGAACCCCTCCCTGTGCCTCCTCCCACTTGTCCTCATCATACCATACATCGTCCTGCTCACCTTACTTATTATGTTTGTCCTACTTTACCATCACCCTCATCCGTTACGGCTTGCACCGCTCCAGTCACATCTTCAGGTACGGCTCATCCCCTTTCACATTTTGTCTCATATCATCATTTTTCTACTAATCATTTTGCTTTTTTATCTGCCTTATCACAAGCCTCTGACCCTACTTGGTACTTTCAAGCTATTAAGCATTCCCAATGGCATGATGCTATGCAGCTGAGATTCAAGCCCTTGAGTCTAATAACACTTGGCTTCTTACACCTCTTCCTCCAGACAAAAAACCCATCGGTTGTAAGTGGGTCTTCAAAACTAAACTCCATGCAGATGGTTCCATTGAGCGGTATAAAGTTCGGTTGGTGGCTGAGGGTTATACTCAGGTTGAGAGCCTTGATTATCATGACACTTTTGCTCCTGTAGCCAAACTTGTTACTGTTCGTTGTGTTTTGGCAATTGCAGCAGCACGACATTGGCGTCTTCATCAGCTTGATGTCAACAATGTATTTCTTCATGGGGATTTGGTAGAGGAGGTCTATATGTCCCTTCCTCTCGGCTATGGTCGAGAGGGGGAGACTCATATTTGTCGTTTGCTTAAATCTCTTTATGGTCTTAAGCAGGCTTCGCGCAATTGATACTCTAAATTGTCCTCCGTATTGTTGTCAGATAGTTTTGCTCAGTCTACAGCTGATCACTCACTTTTTACTCGCACTATTGGTTCTTCTTTCACTATTGTCCTCATTTATGTTGATGACATCTTGGTTGCAGGAAATGATCTCTCTGCTATCACTGCTCTCAAATCTTTGCTTGATGACAGGTTCAGGATCAAGGATTTAGGCACCATGAAATATTTTCTTAGGCTTGAAATTGCCCGGTCCCCAATTGGAATTTTCATTAATCAGAGAAAATACACTCTCGACATCCTTGCCGACTCTGGTAATTTAGGTTCATGCCCTGCTTCTTTTCCCATGGATCAAAATTTGAAGCTTACCCCCGATGATGGCACTCTCCTTTCTGATCCTAGCTCTTACCGACGGTTAGTGGGTCGTCTTCTGTATCTCACTATTACTCTCCCATATATCTCATTCTCTGTGCATATGCTGAGCCAGTTCATACAGAATCCGCGTGATTCCCATCATCAAGCTGCACTTCACATTCTTCGTTATCTAAAAGGTTCTCCAGGGCATGGCTTGTTTTATTCTGTACAATGTGACCTCAGGCTCTCGGCATACTCTGACTCTGACTGGGCCAGCTGTCCGACCAATCGTCGTTTCACGACTGGTTTTTTTGTCACTCTTGGCCCTAGTCCTATTTCTTGGCGTACTAAGAAGCAGACAGTTGTTTCTCGATCTTCTGCTTAGGCTGAATATCATGCAATGGCAATGGCAACTTGTGAACTTGTTTGGCTCCGATCCCTTTTGCGTGACCTCGTTGTTGTCGACCCGCAATGTATATTGCTTTATTGTGACAATGAGGCTACTCTTCCTATTACCCGCAATCCTGTTTTTCATATGCGGACCAAATACATTGAAATAGATTGCCATTTTGTCCGTGAGAAATATCTTTCGGGGCTCCTCCTTCCTACACATGTCTTTACCAAAATGCAGCTTGCTGATATCTTCACTAAGGCACTTGGGAAGGACCTTTTCCATCATTTCACTCGCAAGTTGGGCATTACGGATCTTTATGCTCCAACTTGAGGGGGGAGTATTAACCGTGATTATTGGGATGTGCTTTTATCATAGAAGCATCTTTTCCTTAATAACATATTTTGTCCTAGATTAGCTTATTTCCTTACATAACAATAATGAAAATTAATTCTTTCCTAATCAATTCTAACAATATTCACATACAACAGTTCCGGCAACTTCACTGCAAAAAAAAATAAAAAAATGGAAGCTATATAATACGCATTTCCTAAAATTCAGAGACACACTATAAATTTTAAAATATCTTCCCAAAAGGAGAAAATATAAATGAGAAGCTCAATGTCCCAGCACAGAAACAAATGCTTCAATCTCATTAATGAACATAAGAATTTCATCTTTTAATGCGTATGAAGTATTAGATTGTACTAGACAATAAAATAGATAAGGTTTCAGACACCTTTTCTTCCTTAATAATGTTTAATGTTGTCTAATCCAACTTACTAAACATGTCATTGGAGAATGGGACAAGGATAATGCTTCTTAGAATCACAAAACTCCATGAAGAGTGCATGATGCCAAAATATAATATAGATAAACATAACAAAGAGGTGCAGTAAATGTTCAGCGCCATAAATACTTGATAGAGAGACTCTGTCTGAAATTGCTTCATTGTACTGTTGGCGTTCCGCTTTGTACAAAAGAAGACATGACAGCGCTTTGTCAAAACAATATCTTAAACCTTTAAAATTTTCTGCAACTGCATCAGTCATCCTGTATTTTTTGGGAAAAAAAGCATCAACTTCAATACATCGTACCCATAATTCCAGAAATCATATTGACTCCATTAAATACAAATTTGCATTTAATACTGGCAAATTCAATACGTTGCCGCACCCATGTTTCATATTTGCATCACTACTACAAATTGTAGGGATGACAACGGGGAGGTGATTAAACTATCCTCATTTCCTGAATACTGTCGACCTTAATGCACCCTAATACTATCTATATAGTATATCTGTTCTAATTTCATACTTAGATTTCTTATACCGTCTAATTTGGCATGCCAATCAAACCTCATAGATTTTCTTTCTATATATCTGTTGCTATAACTTTAAGAATTTATCGATGAAATAGATGAAATTTCAAAAATTCATCAAGTTAGTACAAATTTAAAGAAGTGGGAAGACTTAATAAAATCAGCAATAATAAGTTGATTCAGTTTGCGAGAAAGTTGCAAATAAAGAACTTACGTGCCATCCTTTTCGGTTCGGTATTCCAGGTATTTAGTCAATACACCATCAATAGTAGGAGATCGACGGAGTTTTACCAGCTGCAAGAGGAGGACAACGATGAACCATTTTACATACCATTTCAAATATACAATAACAGTAAAGACTAAATTGTAATTTCACAAGTCGTCATGCATAAACAACAGATTGCCAATTGTTTTTCCTCGGACAATCCATCCAAACATAACCCATTCACGGAGAAAAGGGATGACGAAGAGACAAATCTGGCATGAAATTCTATCTAGTGCAGCTTAATATCCAAGAGAATGGTGGTGCACTTCATGTTCTAAGATCCAGAAGACAAATTCATTATCTTTTATTTTTTTTTTTCTCAAGCCCAGACAGGAGAACTCTCGTGAAACTTTTTTATAAATTTAGGAGAAAGATGAATAATGTTAACCATGTTCTATGTGATGATAAATTTAGAGCAAAAAGTGTTTTAATGTCTAATATGCAGCGGTAGTCTACTATTTCTACCATGTCTTCAAGGAGAAGAAACAAAACACTAAATCAATTTGGGCTTCAACAAAGTAAGGACCTGGAATTGTGAATAACCACAAAGGATTCATGGAGCCAGTTCCATTAAGAAAAAAACAGCATCTTATATAGTAAACTACATATTTCAGTTTAATAAAAAAAAAAAGTACCTTCACTTTCACCTTTAAACTTTTTTTTTTTGTTTTAAGTGATAGTATACTTTAAATTTAAGCCAACATCTATATGGAACAACAAAGAATAATATAATATTATTTCATTAACCAAAATGGCAAATCAAAAGGGTACTTTCCGCTTTACATTTTGTCTTCATGAGGTGCTTTTCATTAGAATTTTCTGATTGCTAGGCTATAAAACTTGCACTCATTTAATTACTTTTCTATTAGGAGTCCTATGCAAAATGTTCCGCTGTATTGCAGAATCGACAGGAAATTAATGGGAGCTTTGAATTGAAGGAATGGGCACGAGAAATGGCAGAGGAGAGGGATCCAGCATTATACAAGTACCTTATTCTGTTTGAGTGATGAACTCCCAATCATCAACTGACCGCTGTCTTAGAGGTGATGGAAGTGGAATATTAATCATTTTGTCTTTCATTGGATTACCTACAATACATAGCAGACAGTAGACTCATCAATATCCATATCAAAAACAGATTAATCAACAAGCTTAAAAATATGAAAGGCCAGTCATACTGCAAGTGAAACTAATGTGCTATTATAAATATGAGTGTTGAGTATCCATTCACAAGCTAAGAATCAGTATAATGATAGAATTTGTAATTGTGATTCTATTGAACTCATGGAAGCATTTAAAACTCCGATAAAGGAAGAGCTCAAATCTTGCGAATAACATATGCTGAAATAAAGTGACTCTAGATAGAGGGGCTGCAAAAATGTCTGAAGTAGCATCAGCTGCTGCACTATGTTGCATAACCATATTAAGATCATTAGGATCCACAAAAGGCACCTCCCAATAGTTAGAGCTCTCGTATTGATACTGTAAAAATTCTTTTTAATTGTTACATAACTCGATAACCCTAAGGTAATGGAAGGCTCACAAAACCGTCATGATGTCAAAGCAACTGAGAAATTTATATATTGAATGTACAGAAAATGATGTCAAAGCAACTGAGAAATGTAAATTTCTGCAAAAACAGGAACAAAATTTGAACTATAGAAATTAGTTGTAACTAGTAAACCTCTATGCCCGAATCATCTTTACGCTTTTTCCCTTTTGCAATTGGAATAACATCACCCAGAAGATTCTAAGTTTCTCAAAAGTAGATATCTACCACAAACTTAAAATGGATAACAACCAACATATTTTCATTCACAACAATATAAAGCATTGCGTCATTACCAAAATAGTAACAAATCGATTTTAACCTACTAAAAAGGAAGCACGAACACACTTTTGGTGCCGATTAGTCGGTGTCCAACACGCATAGGACACCGACACATTGCTGACACATCCGATACACCAGTTTTCATTTTTACTTTATGGTTTTTTACAGTCCGACACGGTGCCTGACAAAAGAGTAAGGCGCAGACAAGCACGTGATGCCCGCATCTGGCAAAATTACAATGTGGGATTACCATAGTCTGACACTAACACCAAGTCACACTCGGAATGGTTTGGATTTTAGGAAGAAGATTCATACGGAATTTTGCCGGATCAAAGTGATGCACTGGTAATAACCATGGTTGTTGTTGAGATACAAGTGCACTGGACCCTGGTGGATAATGGGAGCTCAGTCAATGTGTTGTACTCTCGAACTTTAGAACAAATGGAAATTCAAGAACGTTATCTACAACCATACTCCAGGAGGTTGGAAGGGTTTTTGGTGATCTTATCGAAGCTCGAGGTCATATCGTTCTCATTGTAGAGTTAGGCGAGGTCCCTTGTCAGAGAAGAATCTTAGCAAATTTTGTTGTTGTCGACCTTCCTTCTAATTATAATGGCATATTGGGGAAACCCATATTTTGAGGGGCCAGCAAAATGATCGAGTAAGGGAGGCGAGGACAAAGAGACCCATTGTTGCCAACCTCTTTGAGATCGCCATTATTGAGAAGCACTGCAGAAATATGGCGGATGATCATCTTTTGTTTGAAGAAAAGGAAGCAGATACGTGTCCCTATCCTGGAATCATGGTAATCTCAATACTCATAGCGGGAGTTATCAGTCCCAAAGTTTTGGTTGATATGGGAAGCTCTCTCAACATACTATATGTTAACACACTGGAATGGATGAGAATTCAATTAAGTTTTCTACAACCATATCCGAACGTGGTTTTAGGACTCAATGGGACCCTTGCCAAAGCAAAAGAATTAATCAAACTCTCCGTGGAGGTCGGTGAAGCTCCCCGCCGAACTAAATTGAATGCAGAATTTGTTGTATTTGATTCCAATTCACCTTATGACGCCATTATATGGTAGCTTCTATTATTTAATCTCAGAGAAATTGTGTCAATGTACCACTATTGTTTCAAGTTTCCTACACCTCATAGGGTAGGACAAGTTAAGGGAAGTTGCTGAGAAATGCCGGATGAAGATTTGTCCAGCATAGAAGGATACACAAATTTTCCCAGGAATTCATATGGTATATTTGATCGAATCTGATCTCAGCTCATTAGACCTACGTTTAAGAGTGAAAGGGGAAAACCTGTGGAAGAGCGAGATAGAGTGGTGGTTGAGCAAGGCGATCCTCCATAGGAACTCATAATAGGCCATGAATTGTAACCACCCCTCCGAGGTCAGATCATCGAATTCCTTCAATGGAACCTCGATGTTTTCGAATGGAATCACTCAGACATGAAAGGAAACGATCTAGGAATCATTTGTCATAGATTGGGTATCGACTCAATGGTTCGACCTACACAACAACGACATCGACCTCTAAATCCAGAACGATACAAGGTCTTAAACAAAGAGGTGCAAAAGTTGCTTCAAAATGGATTCATCCAAGAAGCAAAATATCCAAGATGGGTTGCTAATCCAATTCTTATGAAGAAAAGCAATGGAGATTGGAGGATGTGTATAGATTTTACCGCCCTAAATAAAGCATGTCCTAAGGACAGCTTTCCACTACCAAGGATAGATCAAAGGCTGCAATTGCTGAATCATTCACGCACAGGAGATTTGCTGGAAAAAGGAGAATTTGATTAAAATATATATATTTCCACGCATGAGTCAACGGCTTTTCTGGGAAAGAAATAGAGGCAGATTCAATTCTCGAACAAAGTCTCAAACAATAAGCGTTACTTATCTAGAGCCTTGTTGCACGAATAGATATGAGTCAGCATCCTCCTATAGGACCGGCCAATGATCCGCCTCTACCGCCGCCATCGGTTGGTGCTGCAGTAATATGATTATATTGTTGAAGTTACAATTATATTTTCATGGTTAAGTATTAGATATTTATGATTATACTTTGACTATTAGATCTTGTTATCCGTTAAGTACAATTTTCTTCTGCAGCTACATGTTTTTGTTAAAT
>CAIGRQ010031443.1:0-10718 GCA_903798375.1 Fraxinus sp. D2006-0159 | reverse complement strand
TTTTGTACAAGTAGACTAATTCATATAATGATATGATAAAGCTGATATATGTGCATTCTTTTTGTACATCAAATTTGACATTCTTTGATGTGCTATTCAAATTAAGGGTCATGATTTTGACACATCAAAAAATGTCAAACTTGATGTATTCAAATTAAGGGTCATGATTTTGACACATAAAAGAATGTTAAACTTAATGTACAAAAATGAGTGTATAACTAATTTAATTCTATTTGTTTTCCCTCCAATGCTCAAGTCAATGATTGGAGGAGATTAATTTCGTGATGTATTTATAGGCTTTTTAGTCTTGACAAATGTATAGGATTTTTAGTCTCGAAATGTAATTAAATTTGTACACACCTGAACATTGTTGGACTTGATGTCCAATAAGATTATGACATGACTGTAATTATTAACATTTTTTGTGATTGTGGTTAAATAAATATTTATTGTTTATTTAGATTTGATTTAAATATTTATTACATTTATAATTATGAACTTGAGATTAATTATGTTCCATCGTTTTTGTGATAATATGAGTTATTTGTTTACAATGAAAAGCGCATAAGGGTCACAAATGGGCCCAACGGCTCATCGGCTCAATCGTCAGTCGTGTTCCAACCCACGAGCAAGCTCGACGAGTCACGAGCCTCGCCATCTACAGTGACCAAAACGATCAATTTTTAAAATCAAGTGACCCGTTTTTGTCGTTGAACAATAATTTCTATCCGTTTGGCCCTTGCAATTTTTTTCTTTCTTTTTTAACTCTAAATATCATACCAATTGAACACTTTTTTCACACAACAACAACAATTCTTGTTTTCTTCCATATTCAACTCTACATTCTACATTCTACCTTCAATTTCAATATTCTTACATCTTACTCTTATTTACTTACATTACTATACATAATACACATTACACAATACATATTCTCTACATAATATTTTATTCACATTGTCATTACAATTTACACCTACAAGGTTACAATTATTCAATTTCTACATATTTATTCATCATTTCATCTTCATTCAAGTTCTTATGTTATCATTTCATCACAAATGGATCCACAATCATTTGTTGAGGGCTTGTTGGACATTGGTGACAAATCACTTATGATGCTACAAAGTCAATTTGACAATTAATTTGCTGGTCCCAATGACGTACCTATTCTCGAAAATATTCTAAATTTGGATGCTCAGTAAATTAGTAATCCAATTGATTTAGATGACGTTAATGTTCTCAAAATGGAACAGGAAGAATTAGATATTATCGATGCAAGAAGGAAGCGAAAGGGGAAAATATGACAAAATGTTGGGATTACTTTAAATTGATTTCAATGGGTCGTACAGCCGACGAAGTCGCAAAGTCTAAAGTAATAGGTAAAACTACAAGATTTATTTCTTGTAGTGAAATTTGTCTCCAGATGGTAAAACTTTGAGATTTACTCATTGCAGTGGAATACGTGTTAAGGTAGAGATTGCTAGAATTAGGATGTGACCTGAATTCTACTTAGAAGATAATTGAGGATACTAATTAAAGTCAACTTGATAAGAAATCCTTTTTGAATGCTACTTTGGAATCATATTCAAAGTTTATTTGGCAAATTCTAGTTGAATTTATATTTGGAAGCCCAATTGAAAGTTAGAAATTTCTTTTAGACTTGAAGATGTCAAGATATGGACAAGTGAGTGTTTGAAGAGGAAAGAGTTACGGAAATCGAATTCAACCTGAGACACATCGCCCCAGTGCCAACAGACAGCGCCCACTTACCGCTAGAGCAATGCCACCACGAGATGGCCGCTCGCCTACGCTCGAGCGGTGGGCTTATCCGACTCCAGTTTGGTTTCATTTTTTTTTTTTTAACTCGTTTTGGCATTCTATTTTATCTATAACTCTAATTTTGGGACCTAAAACCTCTTCTATATAAATTAGCCCTTCATTATATTTTTTTATTAAGTTAGACAGATTAAAAACACAAAAAAAAATTGTATTATTTCCCCATATTTTACTGAAAACTTTATTCTTAAGTTTTGATCAATTACTTCATTTGTGTCATATTATTTTCTAGTCTATTTTCAGAAAAAAATTAGTATTGGAGTTATCTGGCATTTTCGTCGTTGATTATAACAATATTCAATTGGTATTTGAAGAATTATTAGGATAGATAAATTCACAACCAAAAAAAGGTGAAAGGTAGGGAAAATGAGGAAGTCCATGAAGTGATATTGTTGCACGATGACATTGAAATAATCGAAAATTTGTATAATGTGAGCATTGGATTTGATCTTGAGGGACCCTAATTAAGAAAGTCCCAATTGAATATTGTTATAAAACTAATACTAGGGTCAAAATCCTAAAGGGCCCATTTAAAAAAAACTTGCAAACACAGAATCATTGCGGCAAATTTTCGACAACAATAGCTTTTCTCGAAGTCAATAAAGTTTATTAACGGATATTGATTTCTTTAGATGATCACTGACGACACTTTCATTGATAATATTTGACTAGCAACATCATGAATATTGTACAATCGGCCTTTGTTGATGATTGAAAGTCTTGAAGACATACATGTCCCCAAAATCATATGCATCATGGGTGATGTTGTCAACAATTTGATTTTTGATTGTTGAGGATACCTTGGCGATTACCGTGGGCTTCACCATATGAAGTTTCTTCTAACTTCATTTTGGTACTTTTAAATAAGTTAACGATGTAATATTCCCCCAATCGTCAATTCAACACAAAAGTCGCTCATATCAACTCTAATAATGGGGACATTTTCCTTACTCAACTTCAAACGATTCATTCAAACGATGGATCTAAATTTCTTTCCAAACAAATTCAAACCCGTTTTCATGAAAATGGAATTATTCACCAATGTAGTTGCGCAGTTACCCCCTAACAAAATGGCATTGTATAACGTAAGCATCGACATCTATTTGATGTTGTTAGAGCTCCATGACTTCAAGCAAACTTGCCTATTTCTTTTTTGGGTGAATACTCTCATTGCTGTCTTTTTTGTTAACAAACTTCCAACTCCAATCGTTAAATATAAATTATCTCATCAAGTTTCACTTGAAACTGTTCTATCTTATTCATCTCTTCGAATTTCAGATGTTTATGTTTTGCTAAAAATATGAATATTCAACATAAATTCGATGAACGAGCAAAGCCTTGTATTTTTATTGATTATTTGTATAATCAAAAGGAACTTCGCATATATGATTTCAGAACTCATCAAATCTATATTTCTCATTATGCCATATCTCATGAGTGAATGATGTCATACTCGAGTTGAAGGAATCAATTATCATGATACCTTGGCACATGTGGCCAAAGTAGTTAATGTTCGTCTTCTTCCCTCTATTGCTGCCATTAAAAATTGGTTATTGCACCAACTTAATGCCAAAAATGCTTTTCTCCAAGGAGATTTCAATGAAGAAGTTGGTATGAGACTCCCTCTAGAACTGTCTTGTAAATGAGAGACTTGTGTATGTAAATTAAATAAATCTATCTATGGTATTAAACAGATTTCTCATCAATGGTTCTCTAAATTTTCAACTACTCTTATTCATTTCATCAATCTATTTTAGATTACAGTCTTTATACTTATATTCGTGATCAGATTTCTATTTTTGTTCTAATCTATGTCGATGATATCATTATCACTTGAAATGATGATGATGTCTCTAACATTAAATGTTTTTTGCTCATTTATCATGTATGTGGACTAAGAACAATACCAACAAATGGGCCAAGTAGGATAATTAATGGGCCCATATTTATAAGACACCGTGAAGTGAACAAGACGAGTCGTGAGCATCTCTAATTAAATTAGGTTGCTTCCAATTACTCCAAGTAGTTTTCTGGTTGGGCCATTTCATTTAGGTGTCGGTAATTAATTCAATCATTTGGTCAACGTCGACTAAAAATCTCCAACGAGTAACATCGTCACTCGGGATTTATTGTGTATCAAAACCCAATAAATCTCAACATTGATACTCAATCAACATGCAAGTAACCAAAACACAAAGTTAATATTTACATAATCAAGGCAACCAAATAAAATGGAAATCATAGATCTTACCTCGTGTTTCCGACTTGAAACACATACCATACTTGCTTTATATACTCACCAGGGTTAAGGTCAAAAATACCCAAATAGGAACTAGTAATCAAATTAGATCTTTTCAAATATGTTAACACAGAACAATATACTAACACTAAGTTAATCAATCAAACAGTCAACACATATGCAACAAATGCATAAATGACCCCCCGAAAATATCTCACCATGCTTATCCTATCTCATTATGTGTTACTCACATATCGAGAACGCATATCTCCTCTCGTTGCCCACCATGCACACTAAGATGATCTCTAAAATATGCTTAACTGGTAAATCACTGTAGATTCTAAGTGCATAGGATAATTGTTATCGATTTTAATATCCCCCAAGTGTACGAATCGAAACAAGTAAAATAGTGGACCAATGACTTCGGATATCGTTCCTACGAGAACTTCTATCGAACAATTGGTTAAATTACTCCAACATTAATTCGATTGAAATCAAATAATGAAATTTATGATTGGTGTCTAAATTATTCTAACTAAACTAAATTGTCTAACATACACAATTTATTGAATTTGGATTTTAAAAGTATTAATGTGGATACTATGACTTACAATTTTAGTTATAGATCTCCTTTAATTCGCTAATCAAGATTTATTACTATTGTAGTGTTCGGTTGAGTTTTTCTAAATTATTCAATTTATCCCTCTCGAGTTCTCATTGAATCTATTTAACTAATTCAATTTCATACCTCTACGTGAATCAATCTTAGTTAAACGTAGTATTAGTTCTAAGAATTCATCTAATGTTCACAATAATTAGTATATGTATCTCTGCACATTATACTAAATTATCAAATTTTACTATGTGGTCTAAATCTAACTTTCACCTCTCGATTCATAATAGATTCACAAAATTATTGAATAATTGACCAAAGAATTCAAAGCATTAAATTCATCAATATAATCAACACATGCATTTAAAGAACTGGAATCTTGAGTAAAATAAATAAAGGGTCACGCATAGATTATATTGTTCGTCTTAGTTATGAATTTAGTTACTCATAATAATGAAAGAAAAACAAAAAGTATAGAGTTCATAACCAAGTTTTGAAATCTTGACCATGGAAACTATTGGATCTTACACCAAAAAATTTCTTCAACCTTAAAACTCTTCAAATCCTAGTTTTTGCTCTTTGATCTTGATGATTCTGTGTTTTTCTTTCGCAAATTATGTGGAACTCCCTCAGAAGTGTTAAAAACTTATATTTATACTCTTCCCCATGTTTGTGTCCGATGTAGGGTTTTATGGGCTTCAAAAAGGGTCAAAAATGCGCCCTAGATATACCTAAGCAGCAACTCGGCACCATGGGAGTGGTGCCACGGCGCTGCGAAGATAGGATGGTGGCACATTGCTTTTGAGTAAAAATTTGCTCTACACATTGTTTCGTATTTTTATCATAACTTTTTTCTCAATTTGTGATTGAGACGATTTAAATAGGGTTGTAAAGATAACCTAAAGGAATACGACTTAACCAAAAATAGATATTTTCCAATTCGAATGTTTATTAGGCCAAAAATGGGTCTCAATCTCTAACTGAAAATCTAGAATATACTTGTGCTATTGAAAAATGATTTGTGAAAATATTTTGGTCATGTTTCACTCTTTTTGACTTCTAATTGCATCCAATTGACTCCTAACATTCTCAAATCTTCATTTTGAATTTCGGCACAACTTTTGAATATTTACATTTTATTTCCCAAACTTTGGATCTTGCCCTTTTTTTCGCCAACTTTCACTTCTTTCTTTCAGATCCACTTCCTTTCATCGAATTTTATCTAATAAACAAAATATATAACAAATTAGATAATAATTGTTCTAAAGAACTATTAAATGTCTATATTTTTTTTGTCCAAATAAGTGTATAAAATACACTCATCAAACACTCCCAAATTTAAACATTTGTTTGTTTTTTTAAAGAAAACCATAACCTAATTTAACAAATACACAAACGTACAAAATGTTTGGTTAGATAACTTGTCATTTTGTCTCGGGATTGAAATCATTCTATTAAATCTATAACTTCAAAGTCGCATTACTAAAATCACTATCTACTTTTCCGATGTAAAATTGATGTATGTGTGAAGAATTAAGTAAAATACTATAAATTCACGAGTTGTTTCAATCCCCACCCTCGATGGTCCAATTTTTTCTTTCATCACTCGTAAGATTCCCACATTCCCAAACTTATTCTTTTTTATTCATTTCCCAGCGTGTGATCTAAAGTTGAATTTTTATACCAACTCCTCACCCTCTTTAGTTTAGATGGATATTATTAATTGTAAGTCAATACTTCAACAAATTAGGATTCTCTAAATTTTGATTACTTCGACCTCCAAGACTCAACTGGCTAATAATCCCTTGTCAAAGATCTAACTTTCTCAAATAAGTGTTTTGAACTTAATCAAGGCATGTAGTATGTAAATATATAATAATAATTATTTTTTTATCTTATGTGTAGACTTCTCTCAATTAAACTTTTTAAATGACCCTTGTAACGAGTTTTAGACCGATAGCTCCCAAGTCAAATAAACATAGGGCACCAGGTTTTTAAATACCCTTGCAAGTTTAATCACTCGAGTCATAAATACTAAGAAGAGCCGTTTCAAAATGAGATAGCTTTTCTCTCTCTTTCTTATTTTATTTATTTATTTTTATTTTTATTTTTTTGCCGTGATTAGTGCATTACCCCTCAGTAAACACTCATTCTAAAAAATCGACCCCTAACTTAAAACATTTCACCTAATTTTTATCATATTGGTACTAGACAATTTACACCAAAGTTTACACACATGGAAATCCACGTTTATATACATATCTCCCTACAACAGTAAAATCACCCTCAAACTAATCTAGATTTCGTCGAATGATATATATTGTAATAATTTTTGGGTGTAACATCTAAGTTCTACTATTTCAATATATTCAGCATATGAATCAAGACATTACTTTAAAATGCTAAACTTAATATATGTGCGCAAATAATATCAAATTTTACATGGATAAAAATTAATTAATCTATGTAACATATCTACCGTTCATAAATTAATACATAATTCCAAATATATTTGCCAGCAAGACTACCTAACCTACACAAGCACAAAATAAACAAGAAAATCTTTTTATTTTATTTTTTTAAATTATTATCATTATTATTATTATTTTGTATTTTAATATGGTAACAAACACAGAATCACATACAAAAACTAAAAACTCAATATTTTTCCACTCTCAAAACTTAAGTAGACATTGTCATCAATATCTTAAAGTCCAGTATAGCACATATATAGGTGGGAAGAAAGGATGAAGTTAATCCGTATATTTTCTGTCTGATATTTGAGATGGCTTGTAGATCGGTCAATTCCATTCTTTTCTAAGCTACCTCCTATTTGATATACATGTACCTTTGAAAAATGAAACAAAGACAAATATCTGGAGTTTTGAAAAATGTGTCACATATCTTTCCTACTATTTTTTACTCAAATATATGATTTTCTTTTAATAGGCTTAATATCGATATGATGACCCTCTTTATTGTAACAAAAACATGCCTAAAACATACTATAAATAAAAAGGAAAGAAATTGGGTTGTCTCCCAATAAGCGCTTAATTTAAAGTCTTTAGCTAGACTTTTGCTCAAGTGTTTCATTGGACTTTGAATATGGCTTTGGAGGTAATGCTTAGCTTGCTCAATTTAACTTTGCATATTTCACAAGTCCTCCAAAATCGTACTTTGCCATTTTGAATATGGTATCCCTTGCCTAAATTGCCCAATTCAAACTCAACAAAGAATACTTCAATTTTATCATCGACCTTAATCAAAAAACCAATGCAGTTGGATGTTTGCATGCTAATCACATCTTCCTTGAATGCTATTAATTCATTTGGCTCCTTCATGATTAATCTATTTGTAGCTACATGTTCTTCTTCTTTAGTTGGTTTCTCAGGTTGAATAATGAAGAGATCCTCCATTGACATGTTATTTGGCTCATCTGAAATTACTTGATCTTCAATCCATTTATATTTTTACATGATGATATCTCCCATAACTATTTCACCATCATCATCTTGTTCATTTGGATTATCAAATATAACTTCCTCTGGAGTCCCCAATAACAAGCATTTTTTTGGTAAGATACAATGCCCCTACAATATTCACAAGTTGGTTTAATCCCCTCATAAACAATAGATTTGGTATTTAGTCCTTTTGAAATGCCATCCTTATTAAATACAATAGGTTGATCATATCCCTACTTTTTAAATTCTTCTTTGAAGAGGAATTCTCCAACGAGCATGTCACCTTCATTTAAGTTGGGATCAATTATTGTGAATTTTTGACCTCTTGCTTCTTTTAATTCCCTATCAATGGAACAAAGAAAAACAAGTCGATCAATTGAAAAAAGAAAAAAAAAAACATAATCAAACAAAATCAAGAAATAATTAAAATCGATATTAAATAAATATAGTTCTCGGAAGCAACGCCAAAAACTTCTTGTCGATTTTTATATCTATCATGTGTAAGAATTGTAACAAGTAATGTAGTGGAACAATGAGTCCACATATCGTTCACACGAGAACTACTATCTAACAATTGGTTAAATTGCTCCAATTTTAATTTGATCGAAATCTAATAATAAAATTTGTTATTGGTGTCTAAATTGTTCTAACTAAACTAAATTGTCTAACGTACACAATTTTTCGAATTTGAATTTTAAAAGTATGAATGTGGATATTATGACTTACAATTTTACTTATGAATATCCTTTAATTCGCCAATTAAGATTCATTACTATTGTAGTATTCAACCGAATTCTTCTAAAGTATTCAATGTATTCCTCTCGAGTTCTCATTGAATCTATTTAACTACTTCAATTCTATATCTCTATGTAAATCAATCTTAGTTAAACAAAGTATTAGTTCTAAATATTCATCTAGTGTCCATAATAATTAGTATAGGTATCTCTACACATTATACTAAATTATTGGATTTTACTACGTGGTCTAAATCTAACACTCACCTCTTGATTCGTAATAGATTCACAAAATCATTAAATAATTGTCCAAAAAATTCAAAGAATTAAATTCATCAATAAAATCAACACATATGAATTTAAAGAAATAGAATCTTGAATAAAAGAAATAAAGAGTCATACATAGATTACATTGTTCTCCCTAGTTATGAATTTAGCTACTCATAATAATGAAATAAAAAGAAAAAGTATAGAGTTCATAACTAGGTTTTGAAATCTTAATCATGGAAATAATTTAATCTTGTACCAAGAATCTTCTTCAACCTCAAAATTCTCCAGACCCTGGCTTTTGCTCTTTGATCTTAATGATTAGTTTTCTCCCCCAAATTGTGTAGAACAACATCAAAAGTGTCAAAAACTTATATTTATACTCTTCCACACATTTGTGTCCAATGTAGGGTTTTTATGGGTTTCAAAATGGACCAAGATTACGCTCTAGATACACCCGAGTGGCGCCTCGATGCCATGGGAGTGTCGTCGTGGTGCCAAAAAGACAGTATGGTGGAGTGCTTTCGAGTAAAAATCTACACTGCACTTCATTTAGTATTTTTATCATAACTTTCTCTCTTGATATGATTGGGACAATTCAAATTGAGTTGCAAAGATAACCTAAAGGGCTACAACTTTACCAAAATAGTTATTTTCCAATTCGAATGTTTACTAGGACAAAAATAGGTCTCAATCTCTGGCTGAAATATAGAACATACTTGTGCGGTTGATAATTAATTTGTGAAAATATTTTGATCATATTTCACTCATTTTAGCTTTTAATTTCATCCAATTGACTCCTATAATTCTCAAATCTTCATCGTGAACTTCGACACAACTTTTGAGTATTACACTTTAGTACTCAAATTTTCGATATTTCCCCCCCTTTACACCAATTTTCTCTTCTTTCTTCCAAATTCACTTCCTTTCATCGAGTTTCACCTAATAAACGAATTATACAATAAATTGGGCTATAATTGTTCAAAAGAACTATTAAATGTCTATAATTTTAAGTTCAAATAAATGTATAAAATACATTTACCCATAATCCTCTATCTTTACCTCACTTCTCTCAACCTAAGTGGATAATAGGTTTCTACTTATTAGAAGTGATTGAAATATCTTTCTCACGCTCCACCTGATCAGGATCTTACCAAATAGAGGATTCCAGCATTTAATTATATCTCCACTCATAATCCAATGTCATGCTTCACATTCCTCGATAGATACACTAATATATCCTCTTGCATTTATGCTTCACATTACCAAAAGATATACAACACAATTATAGCTAATACATCCCAACTAAATGCAAACATGTTACACCAAGTAATCAGATTGCTATAAAATTCACGCAAATGCACATCAAACATATTGAAATGTAACATATAACAATGTAACATAATTAAGCAATCATACACATGCAAAAATGATTACACACAGATGCACATGCAGGAACTAGGTTTATTCTCAATAAACCTCACTAGGCTCATCACTAGACTATATAGTCACATTTGCCTCACCTCTCACCTTACCCTTATGCTTATCCTTCTTTTTAGGACAGT
>CAIGRQ010031429.1:0-17164 GCA_903798375.1 Fraxinus sp. D2006-0159 | reverse complement strand
TGAAACTGGTGGTGAAAGAACCATCAGAGAAACGTAAAAGAAGGCAACTCTTACCCACACCTGAAAATATAGTATTATAATGTGATGTAACAATATGTGAAGATTATTGATAATCCTAATTTCAAACCTGCAAATTCTATGAAGTAAACTACCATAAACAGATTGAACTAGACTAGGAAAAGAAAATCAATATGAGGAGTATATCATCATTCATTCAGTCTAGAAAGTTTTCACAGAATTGAACCAACACTTTTCAATAGCTGTGAAACATCACTGACCCTACTAGAGATCAAGAGCATCTCTTTCTAACATTTATGGGTTAAAAGAGTTAACCTAAGAGACATGCAACATCGACCAGGTCATAGTATATTAATATCCCTCAAGCCTAATCAAGTAGTTTAAAATATTTGGTCAGATTCCAGCTTGACTGATATGAAGATGTCAATCATTAACCTTTCGGTAATTTTAATCAGTTTTCTCTAAAACCCTTATTAGCATGCACTGCTGCTCCATCAGTGTCTTATCCTTATACTACAATAAATTCCTCATGGCTCATTTCGTTTTCTTAGCTCAAATCCTTTAAAGTTGCTAGTATTTGCAGATCAAAAAGCTACTGAATCTACAAAATGCCTAAAATGAAAAATCATCTCAAAACACAATTTCAAGTAACAAAACACATGGGATCATAAGCAAACATGTGCTTTTGACAAATTTAACCTCGCCAAAAACAAGTTTTGCGAGACCATGCTAATTAGCCAACCAAACATGCATTTTCATTAAAAGCACGTCACACAATTGACAATACAAATGCATTCCCCCCGCAAAATCTGTATCGCATACAAAAACTGAAAATACTATTTGACAATTTCATTTACATAAACAAAAAGCACAGCCACTTCCATAACAATGTGAGCATTTTACGTGAAATTAGAAGCAGCAGCAAAATCATTTCACAAATATGAAAAAAATAAAACATAAACAAATTTCGAATTTATTATTATTCAAAACCTACTCATCCGAACAAGTGTGTATGAATGTTTATATTCCCAAAATGCATACCGCTATCGCCGATCAACAGGAGTTTAATGAGATAATCGTAATCGGCTCGAGCTCTAGCGGGTGGAGCGGCCATTTGATTTGATTTGATTTTTTCCTTGAAAAGCAAACCCTATAATTCAACTAATCAAGTATTGTGCAGATACTTAGAAATTGAAAATTTACATAATAAAAGATAGACAAGAAACATATGAAAATTACCGGATGGGAAAGCAAGAAGGATCTAATAAATTGGAGAAAAATATATTAAAAAGGCTTAGGTCAACAATTACATATTTGGGTTGTGCTCCAACATGGGGCTTCATGGGACCATTATGCTACATATTATGTACAATATTTCTTACAAATAGATTTATTCTACATATTTTGACACGATCTTTTGTAGGTTAAAAACAAAGATACATTTAAATATCTTGTACCATTATAGAGATGGCCAAATGGATTAAAATCAAATTTTTAGAAAAATTTTGATATAAGTTTTTGAAATGTGTGATTAAAGTGATATGGGACTATGAAACGTGTGGTTGATATTGATTTTGATTTAGATTAAAATCAAATTTTAATTTAGCACAAACATGCCCAAAATATTGTTTTGTTTAAAAGACAGTCATATCATTTTAATTAACAAGTAAAAATCAATTACTTTTCCCTTAAAATTTCAAATTTTGCTAACTTTTTTTATCTCCTTATTTCAATACAGATAGAAACTCATAAATTTTATCTTTCACTTACTTCGACTTTAAAATCTTATAAATTTATCGAACACTAAACAAGAAAATAATTTTTATATCAATAACTTCGAATGGTAAGTATATTTACGTATATTTAATTTTTTTTTCATTAAACTAGTATATGTTTTTAATAGATAAATCTTATTTCGACATATATTAATATATTGATAATTTTTTAAACAGATTTACCATATACAAGGCAACTCAAAGACTAGGTATCAGGGCAAATACATCGTTTCATTGTTCATGAGAGCGGTCGAAACTTACAATGTTAAATAGTGTGAAGTTTATTGTTGAAATAAGAAGTAAATCATTCCAGACATGGGAGTGTCTGACAAAAATGAGGATTGAACATTGGCGAGCTCACATTTTTCAAGACGTCGATACAGTACGTTGACATCAAACAGTACAAATTTTCTCAATGATTATTAAAAAAGAATCGAAAGTTACCAATCCTTGCAATGATTAAGAACATTTGTAACAAGCTGCAGCAGTAGTCACGATCGACGTGCGGAATCATTTAGTTGTACGAGTGTGTTAGCACCGTCTTAAGAGGATAAACTCTTCAAGATTGTAGATGTTGCGAGGAAGTTGAATGTAGATCCACTAAATGATTTGTGCGTCTCCTTGAAATGTGCATGTAATATCACATGCGTGGTAGATTTGACTGATAACATCTGCACTCGTAGTCGATTTCAATTGGATAGTTTTTCACGTGAGCATGTAACCACAGTGGCTATGTATAAAGGCTTTGCAGCGAGACCTTATACTCTTCTTATTACACGACTAATTATTAGAGAGTATCGTATGCTGAGACTATATTTCCTCTACCAAATGAAGTTGAGTGATAAGTTCCCGACCATATTATCCCATTTAATAGTTTTTTTGCCACCTAAAGTTGAACCGCATAATCCTAAACGTTCACGTACGTCTAGAATATCATCTACCAAAAAGATTTCTCGTTCGCGCAAGTGTGGTAGGTGCAAAGCAACATGGCATAGTCGTCAATTTTGTAAAAATCGTATTTTCCTAAATGACAATTAGATGAATGTGTAATGGTATCGCTGTTAAATGAATAATACTTTATTGCGAATATACCACAATTGCTCCAACAATTAAATAATAATGAGTTAGTTCGGTGTTGTATAGCTAAAAACAAAGTTTTCAAATTAAATGAAATTATAAAAATATAAAAAATAAAGCAAGAATGTTATAAAGTATTATAAATTTTTAAAAAAAAATTTATAAGAAGAAAACAATTAAAGAGTTTTTTAAATTATTACTAAGAAAATTATAATAAAAGCAAAAAAAAAAAACAAAAGGAAATTATAAAAATTAAATACATAATACAAATATTATTTAATTAAAATTGAAAAAAAAAATTAAAGATTTGTTTAAAAATAATATTTAATTAAAAAATTTTAACAAAAAAATGAATTTGGTAACTTTCAATTTAAATTTCTTTATTTAATTTATAAAAAGAATTAAAATCTCTTAATTTTTTAATTTTAGAAAAAATATTTGGACGAATTGTTAATCGGTACATACAGTCGCTGGGCCGATTGTTAATAGTTGGCCCACCCAACTATTAACAATCAAGGCTAGCAACTCTTAAGTTGCTGGAACGGCTGCTCTCGCCGAAATTGTCATTTTGAACGAGATTAAGTTATTTTTTGGCAAATTCAATACTTAAATTACTATCACACTCAATAATCTACACAAATAATAAAGAATAAACATTATAAACATCATAAAATTTATAAATTTTCAAACATCATAAATGAAAAATCAATATCAAAATCCACAAAAAAACTAACCCTTTTGAAGATAATACCATCGGTGGCTGGATTGTGTGGTGGTCGGACTTTGAGGATGGCGACTTCGATTAGATCCCGACTTTAGAGATTGTGTGAGTTTTTTCTTTTTTCCTCTCAATTCTCGTGATGAGAGTAGAAATGGCATTTGGTAAATATATACTATTTCAAACAATTAACCTTTTGTTTTTTTTACTGGTCAAATGTCAATATGGAAATATGATCGGATCAACCAGCCATTTCCATGTATTTTTTTCCTGGTCGGTTGTTGAGATCTGATTTCTTTCTCAATTTTCCTTTTCTTTAATTTTACAAAAGACAAAAATTATAGAAATTATGTTTCTGAAATATGTTGAAATTAAAATAAATACTTCTAAAGTTTAAAATTTTCTCTTATTTTGTATTAGCTCATGTTTGTCCCGCATTATTTTTTTCATTCTCATTCTTCTACTCATTTTCAACCACACATACTTTAATAAAATAATATTTTCCATCACATCAATAACTTTTCCTTCTTTTTCAACCACATATCATCACATCACTTCAAAAAAATGCATTCTCTCATTTTAATGTGCACCAAACACACTTTTACTTGTAGTCTTACACCCCTTATCACTTTTGAGTAATATATTATGAAGATGAGGTTGATGTATCTAAAATGTCATTGTGAATATCTAGATGAAATTTTGTACAATTATTTGTAGTTGATTTAAAACGAAAACGATGAGATCTTATCCTCGACAAAACTGCAGAGAATCGAAAAAGCTTTTAAATTCTACTTACTTGCTTAAATTGGCATTTGAACTGGAAGCCACACGTGTTTTCGTAAATCATTCTTATTTCCCATCTCGTTCAATTGATTTAGCTCATGTTTGATCCCATTAAATTAAAGTTCATTTTTCTCTTTTTTTTTTATTAATCACACATTTTTTAATAAAATAATATTATACATAAATTTAATTTTTTTTTATTTTTTTAATCACACATTCTCCAAAAATTCTTCACCATAATTTGGAAAAATGGAGCCCAAACGAAGGCTCCGGATATTCTCTTATAATCCTTCCTTGTCTGTTGACCTTTGCAATTTCCGTGACAATGCATTCTCAAAATTGTAAAGAAATTCAATTTCACTTTTTCCATTTTTTGAGAAATTCAATTTCATTTTCTCCTTTTTCCCCGACTCATACGATAATTGATAGCCTGCTTTAATGGCAAGTAATGAGATGACTTGAAACAGACTGAAACAGTCCTATCCAGCTATACTCACGATAGTTTTTCGTTTACTCAACCGCTCTCTCTCTCTCTAAAAAATGTAAATGCGTCTATAAATACACTGAACTTGTCTTCGTCTTTACGTTGAATTTTCTCTTCGAGATCTGAGCTCTGTTTCCGTTAACCTACGCTCTCTGTTTTCTCTATTTTAATCATTTTAGGTACGTCTCATTTCATCTTTCTGAGATTTTTGCTTTCCTTCCGTTTCACGCTGTTTTGCGCACTCTTTTCTGCATATGTACTCTTTGTTTCCGACGATTTTGTATATACTTCAGTGAATTTTTGGTTCTCGCCAAGCATTAGTTGCACACCAGGACGAAATTATAGCACTTCTTGATCGATGTGTGCTCACACGTCTTTAGTTACAGAATTTCTGTTTTTATGTAGGCTTATTTTGTTCGATTTTTACAGATATTTTCAGATTCAAGAACGGTCTAAGTTCGCCTGCATAAGCGAGCGTTCTTTCTATTTTGATCGCTCCGTACACTTGTAAAAAAAGTTCGATGCATAACTCATTAAAAAAAAAAAAAAAATCTATACTAGCAAAAATACTCCCCTTTGCACACCTTATAATCTTTAGTTTCCAGCTCATATGTGTGATCCCATTGTGGACCATTTGTGATTGGAGTGCTAATCATGGCAGCTGTTTTCTTCTCCCTTAAGAGTGTTCCGTCTTAGGTTTTTACCATCATTTTTTCCATTTATTGTTCGAATACTAAGAGCGTGTTCGGTAGATATTAAAATTAAAAAAATAGTCGTTATTATTGATTTTTATTAGACAAGTAGACCAATAACGGCTATATTTTCAATTTTAATTGGATTAAAATCTATACCAAACACACCCTTATTAATAGTTTCATTTTACTTATTTTTATCATGGGCTCGCACATGGTTCAGCTGACTTTGATAAGGTTCGCTTGACAAAGACACGAGTCCGCTACTAATCTTTTGTAAATTTTAATTGTTAACAAATATTCCTAGAAGTCCGAGTCTAAGCATTTATGTTTAAGTTTAGGACTTGATTATTTAATTTTATGTTATGCAGACTTACAAATATTTTGATTATTTCTAATTATTTTTTTTGGTGGTACGAGTTTTTCTTATTTTATTGCGACAAATGAACCTTAAAAAAATTATAATGAGCATCTTGACTTGTGGTCTTGTACGGTTTATTTCATTTTGTGTTGGAATGAGGTTAAATAATTAACAATAGTGTTGTTACAGTTCTATTAGAATATTTTGTTCTTCTTCTGAATCTATTCTTCCTTTTGACTAAAACAGATACCCAATTGTGTGTATATCACCACACAGACAATTTGTGGTTGTGCCTGCTTATCATATAAAGTAGCTTAAATGCGCAATCTGGATTGCAAAGTTAAATAATGATTATTGGATTTTATGAATCACTTGATGTAAAAACTTAACATGTAAGTGAGGCCACATGTTATTCATTTTAATTTTGTTTTCAACATGTCCTCATGTGTAGACAGGGTTCATAATTTTTGTGTCAAAGCATTAACACGTGCACACATGATTTTGAGGAGAAAAATCATCAATCCTTGTATGTTAATAATTCACAGTATGTATATTAATTTACAATATATCATATATGGCCAGCTACATATTCAAGTCACGGTATACATAAGGTAATAAATGAAATTGGCAATGCAATCAAATCACCTAAATTCTATGCAATGAAGGATTTTTCCACCGATTTCAATATTTCAATTTAAGGATTTTCAAAAATTTCCTATTGCTGCTTCATAAACTATGCAATGAAAACCTATTTATTCGATATGTAGATGATTTTGTAATCTATTGGTGCGTGTGGGTAGAAATTTGTTCTGGTTGTAGTTTTAAGTTATAGCTTCTTCTCCATAGAGCACGCCCATTTTATAGATAGTTCTCTTCTTTTTACTTCACCTGTTCCACTGCAAACCTGAAGTTTGTTTGATCAGTTCCTTTTTTGTGACATGCTATTTTTCTTATTAGCATTAGATTAGCCAAGTAAGCGCATATGGTTTTGTAAAGGAAAGAGGCTTTATGACGAAGAATTCAATGAACAAAGAACTAGAATTAAACAAACGAAAAGGGAAAGGGAAAGGGAAAGGAAAAAGAAGAAGAAGAGAAGAAAAGCACGTGTTAGAGGGAGAACATGTGTTTGTAATCAATAGTCAAGTTTAAGTATTACATTGCATAGACCCTCTGTTTAGAAAACTATAATAAACTGAAATGAGCTGATCCAAATCAAACTATCTTTATTCCTAATCTACTAAGAATGTCTTTTAATCTTCATTCCCCATCCCTTCAATTCCTATGTGATTTTTAAAATGAAGAGACACGTTTATTCCATGTCCTGATATGCAGCTTGGAGTTATGACACCACCTATTGAGACACCAAATAAAGCTCTCTACCCTCAGAAGTCATCACATCCACCTCTTAATGAAAGGATACTCTCATCCATGAGCAGGAAAACAGTTGCTGCCCATCCTTGGCATGATCTTGAGATAGGTGAATAAAAATTACTACATCTTCATTGTAATATCTAGACTAGCGCGCTAGAGCTTAATATATTTTTTTATTATTTGCAGGACCTGGAGCCCCAACAGTTTTCAACTGTGTAAGGATATTGAACTCTCTCTAGCTCTTTACATTATTTATTGTTGGTCTAAAATAGAGAAACTAACTTAAGTTGAAATACTCTATGATTCTATAATTTCAGCTTGAGTAAATGTGAATGTCATCTTACGGTAAAACAGGTGGTAATTCATAACATTTTAGATGAAATAGTCTTATTTGATAAGCATGCCAGTCTGCTTTGAGGATTGAACTTATAGCCCTTTAAGTAAAAAAGAAACATGTAACTTGCCTGATTGAAATTGTCTAAGCTTTTCCTGAACTGACTCGTGAAATAATGTATTGCTATTTCACTCGATCAAATCTTCTATTTTTTTTTTATTTTTGCTTTGATTGCATTCTGTGATAATTTTGATCCTCTGTGAACCCCTTTTTTCTCTTATAGACCTTGTTTAATTCTCATTTTTTTTAAAATACACCTTTTCTCCCTTCTTTTTCAACTACATTCTTCAATAAAATAATATTACACGCAACCCAAAAACTTTCCTTCATTTTTAACCGCACATTCTCCATCAATCTACTATTCAAAAAATGCACTCTACCTAAAAAATGGGACTTGAACAAGCCCATAGACTTTTTTCGAACTTTCTCTCCATTGGATATATCCAGTTTGAAATTTTGTCAACCTACCTTTACTCTGTAATTAGTGCCGGGTATTGCTACATAAATTGATATTTATCGAATAAAATGTTATCAAACCTATGCAGTTCACTCTATTGCTGTAGTACATAAATGTAGTTTGCTTGAAAAAGTTATTTTGTCACATTTAAGATCAGATGCAATTACACCAAAATACTTGACATTTTTCAATGATATTGCATCGTACTTGTACTTCTACAAGAGTTTATTCCTAATAGCCACCTGACTCTGCTCCACGTGGCCATGTAAACATGTCAACTGAGTATTATATGGATCAAATGTGTTTTGGTATTTTCTTTATGCTTGTATATTCTGTCTGGTTAACGAAATTTGCTTGCTTCTTAGAAAAAAAAAACTTTTGGTTAATGATTTTATCGGGTTTGATTCATTAGTACTTTGTAATTTACATTCATTTTGACTTCTAATTTGAATTTCTTTTACTAAAGTGGATTAGTTGATAACCGTCTACTGTCTTTATGCTTTCCTTTACGCAAGTTTTGGAGCTGCTCGTCTTCCCTCTTCTCGATTGATTAAGTTGTGGAGAACATTGGTCTATTTTATATTTAAAGAACTTAAGTAAACCGAATTAATCCCTGCAGGTGGTTGAGATTAGTAAGGGAAGTAAGGTGAAATATGAACTTGACAAGAAAACTGGTCTAATCAAGGTACCTGGTCCATAGACTTCTAATGCAAGCTGTAATAAAATAGTTGTGAGTTCTGAAATGCTTACGCTACTGCAGGTTGATCGTGTTCTTTACTCATCAGTTGTATACCCCCATAACTATGGTTTCATTCCTCGTACTCTTTGTGAGGACAATGACCCTATGGATGTATTGGTTATCATGCAGGTATGCACTTTATCTACAATTTTCATGCTATTAGCAAGACTAAACATTTGTGATTTGTGAATGTGAAGCTGCAATAATTTGTTAAGATGTATGTGACAAGTATACCTTAAACCCGGGATAATTTTCAAATTTTAGCGATTGAATAGTTATCAAGATGAATGCATAGAGTATCCTCCTAATTTTTAAGAAAAGAAAACTTCAGAAGATAATGTGCAAGACTAAAGGTGCATGTAAAAATACAAATTTGTATCCGAGCTTAACATAAATGTCACATAAAAAAATTTATGCATCTGACCAAGCCCCTGTTTGAGCCACATCTATAAAAAATCATTTTTCCTCAAACCCATTTTCAACCACACGTTCTCTCGATAAAATAATTTTACGTGTAAATCCAAACTCTTTTCTACTTTTTAACTACTCTCCTCAAAAAATCACTATTACAAAATATATTTTCCCCAATAATGGGACTTAAAAAACTTAAAATGTAATATTAGTTTTTGCCTGCTTCTATGCTGCACACATGGATCTATTTGAAACTTCAAACTTGCAATCCTAAATTTGTATCTGAACTTAGCTGTTTGGCTTTAGACTAATAAAATAGCTACGGATAGTTTCTACCCCTTCTGAACTGTGAAGTTCTGACGTTTTTAACTTTCAATGACATTTTTTTTCTTGTATGCAACTTTTTCCTGATGCTTAACTATTTGGATACATAAACAGGAACCAGTTGTTCCAGGGTGCTTTCTCAGGGCAAAAGCAATAGGCCTAATGCCCATGATTGATCAAGTACATTTTATATCTTACATGTAAATAGTATCATTTTATCGTTCAGAGAAATATGAGTTTGCTTTGGAACACAGGGAGAGCAAGACGACAAAATAATAGCTGTTTGTGCTGATGACCCTGAATATCGGGACTACACAGACATTAAAGAGCTTCCACCCCACCGTTTGGCTGAAATTCGCCGATTCTTTGAAGATTGTATCCTTTCAAAATAGAACTTAAATCCTATATAGCATTAACTTTCTATTTTGCCGAAAAGTTCTTGTTTCACTATTAGGCTGTTTTGAATGGGCAGCATCTTCAATATTGACGATCTGAATATTTTCTCTTAACACTTGATCAGACAAGAAAAATGAGAACAAGGATGTTGCAGTTGATGATTTTCTGCCAGCAACCAAGGCCTATGAAGCTATCCAGCGTTCCATGTAAGTGGTGATGAACATCATTCATTCCCTTTTTCCCGTTTCATAATACAAGTTAAACATTGCAATGCAAGATATAGCTAAAAACAACTATAAACAGGCAACATTTTTGCTTTCCTATAGATTTATAAGTGGAAACATGCAAAGAAAATGAAATTACCTCACTTCACTCATTCAAAAAGGTGTACATTCAGCTTAACATATGCGAACTTGAAAATATCTTCCACTTTCATGTTTCACTATTTTTGACGATGCATGTACTATTTGCTACTGCAGTAAATATAGCTCTACAACACATTGTCAGTCTTTTTAACAATTTTTTTGCCTATAATTAAGTGGCTTTTATTGGAAGATCATTGACTTCATCGCACGATCATGGACACACAATGGACTGGTCACAATTGTCATTTGTCACTCGATGCCTTGCCCTTGTAATTTTGGATGTTGCCAGTAGTCGTTTGACTAGGTACATATTTTTCTTCATGTGCAGGAACCTGTATGCAGACTACATAGTGGAGAACTTACGACGCTAGTTCGTTCACATCTAGCAATCAATGGATGAACCGTGAAGCTCATATTACTACTTCTCGAACGGTGATCTATACTATATTATGATGATCATGAAAAAACTGCATTTACAACGTTGAATCAATATAAAGTAACAAATGTTTGTTTGTCAATGCAATTTTTAATATTTGGTCTGCCTGTTTGGAAGACTGCCATTGTGTATAAAGATTATAGAATTGAACCCCTGATTAGTGAAAATTAAAATCAAGTTTTTAGTAGATTTTGATAAAAATTGATGAAATGTGTGGTTAAGAAATTCTGGATCCTATAAAATATATGATTAAAATTGAATTAACTTTGACTTGAATTAAAATTACTACCAAATAGGGGCTAAGTTTTGATGCACAATGGATCATGCACCATTACAATTACATCAGTTTGAAGCTCGAATTAATTTTGACATCGTGAAGAACTGATACAATTGTTTCTCGTCATTCTACTTTATAAATCAGGTTTTATGCAATATATGCTTGTGATGCACAAAATAGAACTAACACAAAACGGAGCTAGTTGATTCCAAAGGAATATTGAGCATGTACCTATCAATACTTGTTGATTCAATCGAACATTGAGAAATACGAATTTTGATCAAAAGAACATGGATAATTTTTTTTTTTATAATCGTGGATGTCTGGATTAGCTTGCGTGCACCTTGACTAATCTCATAAGACCCTAAAGTTTACAGTCAAATGCTCACTTCAGTGGTCCTAAAGTAACTCGAACTAGTGATCATTGGGGAACAAATTCAATGCTCGACCAATTGAGCAATTCTTCAAGGTTAAAAGAAATAACTCTCCCAAGATTTACATATTAATAATAAAAATACCAACAAACTAAGCCCTGGTTCTTTTTTTTTTATATAAGAAAGCACTGAGATGCAAAAATAACTAAACAAGATAACACAGAATAACTCTCTATTTCAGAATGATTAACAAAGATCAGACTCCTAGCCTTTAATTAGTTCACTTGTGCTATTTGTTTCTCCTAAATATCCTTCCCAGTTTATTCATCATAATGCTTAGACACTTTCAAAAATGCATCTTATCAATGTATGCAAATCATGAGCAGGTGCTAGATGAGGGAGACATCAGTTTCTGCATATAGTTTTACTATCAGCACGTTTAGCACAAATAGTTGTGCTATAAGGGCACATTTGATACTCACTATCAGTACAATTGACAAGAATTTAGTATTTGTTCTTCTAAAACTATATTACCAAACATGTAAAAAGTGAATTGTTTCTGGTTAGCTTGGAGTCAAGTCTTCAAAATGAGTGACGCCCCTAATGGTCATCAATTTTCTTTAGGCATGTACTTTGATTCTTAAGATGGTGTGGCTAAAGCCATTTGTACCCGGGGGTTCACACCCCGGGTTACCCAACCCCACCGCCCCCCTCACAATGGGGGGGCCGCCTATGAGAGGGAGGCGTGGGCCTCAAGATGGTGTTCTGTGTGAGTGATGTTCTACAAATCATCTACTTCCACGTTTTATAACAAATAGTGACAGTTTTCAATGTAATTGAACTCTCACAGTACATAGTATTGATGTCATTGTCATTTGATTAATTTCTGCGTAATGCTTGGAATTCAGGCAATTAGTTTTATTTTATTTCTTTAAAATTGGCGAATCAATTCCATAATTCCATTACAGATCAGTTCAAAAAATGAAATAAAAAACAGATCAACTAAACTCTATAATTTCTCCGATCAACAACAGTAAGAGATAAACGTTATTGTTATTCTAAGAACTTGTAAATTTCGTAACAGCTTTGGTACCTTCAGAAACCGCATGTTTCGCCAACTCACCCGGCAAAACAAGCCTTACAGCAGTCTGGATCTCGCGAGAAGTGATCGTAGGTTTCTTGTTGTAGCGAGCCAATCGCGACGATTCCATTGCGAGCTTCTCAAAAATGTCATTGATGAAACTGTTCATGATTCCCATGGCCTTACCGGAAATTCCAATGTCCGGATGCACCTGCTTCAGAACCTTGAATATATAGATCTTGTATGTTTCGATGCTCTTCTTAATCTTTTTCTTCTTCTTACCATCGGCACTGGGGCCGCCTTCCTTCGAGATCTTCTTCTCCGCTGTCGCCGGCTTCTTCTCTGCCGGCTTTTTCTCCGCCTTCGGTGCCATTGAGAATGAATGAACAGAGGAATTGAATGACAATTACAAGGCGCTTTGGATTGGTGGAGAAAAGGTACGGGAGGCGATTTGTTTATATACAGTAATGGTGGATTCCCATTGGCTGATTGCAGTGTCTTGCGGATCCATGACTTGGCTTTTGTTTGTCCGCTAGATTGGGATTTCGGGGTTTATGTCGTCAATTGCACGGTTGATATGTGCCACCATTAGGTTGACAAGCTGGATATTGTAAGAAATGGGGACCACTGACTCAACTTTATCATATAGGAGGATCATGACTATGTTATTCATTCCCACTTTGTTTACAAATACAGTTTAAGTGGCGTTAATGTGATATTAAATAATATGTGAAATAAGTTATTTAATTTCACCTTTTATTTAACCTATCATTTAGAGTCACCTAGACTGTAATTATAGCCCAATAAAAATGAAAAACATTACTCTCATGTCTAGGGATAATAATGAACGAGCTGAACATCGGTCAACTCCCCTTGAAATTTTCAATAATGCTGCTTGGCCCATGATCTGTCCCAAGTGGCGCCTGGTTTGACCTGAACTTTAATTCCGGGCCAAGTAGCATAACTTTGAAGTTGAATCGACTTGCCAATTGATTGTCATGAATTTTTAATTTATATCAATAATTATTTCTATATTATAAAACATAAAGAAAAATAAAAAAAGTTTCAAATTGAAATTTAAGCAGCCGTCTGTGATCTGTCTCCTTGAATATGATTTGGTGGCTCCAAATCAGCAGCAAAAGCAACCACCTATGGCGAGCCAACAAGCTGCTTCGGCGCTTCGCGGCTCTAGGTGAGCAGTTCAATCGGGATTTTAGGCTTATCAAACGAGTTGTTTCCAAGTCTAGTCAAGCAGCGAACAATTCGTTCCAATTCTCATCCCAATGTGTGCGCATTTCCACTTGTTTGAAATTATTATAAACGATTTAGCATTTGTTTTGGTGGCTTTTTTTTTTTTTTAATCGAGATATAGAACTTGTTTGGGAGGGATTAAAATCGGATTAAAATTGAAAAATTAGGCGTTATTGTTGATTTTTATTAGACGAGTGAGACTCAATAACGACTATATTTTCAATTTTAATCCCTCCCAAACGGGCTCATAATAGAAAACGTGAACGTTATAAGGTAAATAGGGGTTGCAGCCATTGTTGACATTTTCTCACAAATCAATTAAAATTTTTGAAGAGGAGAGTCTTTTGTCCCTTAATTGTAGCATTTAATCTATCAAAGTAGAGCATTTTGGAGATTTACTTTTATAGAAAAAGACATCGGTTCGTGAGATTGTCAAATATTGTGGCAGGTTTGATTGCAATTATTGTTACGTTCGAATTTTTTATTAAAATATGAGAAGAATGGCATCCAAATATTAGAGATGGCAAAAAAACAAGTTCAATCCGATATTCTTGAACCTCACCTCGAATGTGATGGAGATTACCCGCCTAACCAGGTAAATGAGGCGAGGACGGGGCGATGGTCATTCCCCCAAGTGGGTATGAGACGGGTAGGTGAAATAGTCCCCGCCCCGTTACCGACCTCGTTTAAATTTAATTTTAAATTTAAGTTTTTTATCGAACAATAATAAATTAATCATCATTTTTAAAAAGAACATAAGTTGCTTTTAACAAATTACAAATTAGTAAAAAAATAATAATATTTACTATCTAAAGACATAAAAAAAATAAAAGAAAAAATTAAAATAAATAAAAAATAAAAAGAAAAATTAAATGGGGCGATAAATGGAGTAAGTCTACACCGATCCTGTTTCGATTCCGTCCCATCCCGCTTTAATCGGGTATGGATATGGGATAAGGAAATAAAAATATTCGACGGGACGGGGGCATGAATGGTTGACCTATCTCATACCTACCCCGTTGTTATCCCTACCAAACACGCGTCTAATTTATAAAATACTTATGGTTTATTGAAACATGTGATTTGGAAATAAAATCGTTAGTTTTGATTAAAAACAAATAAAGAACAGAAAAGAGAAGAAACAAAAATAGACCTCCTGTTTGATGGTCATTATTAGCAAAAATAATATTTTGATTAGCGAATTTTTTAAGAATGTGTGGTTATAAAGTAAGAAAATGTTTCGAATTTACATGCATAATATTTTATTGTGTGAATGTGGTTGAAAATGAGTATGTAGAAGAAAGAATTTTGAAGAAAAATCCATCAAATAGGGCCTAATCATCTTATCCCATATCCACGCGCAAATAGAAACAAATTACCAAAGACAAATTAAGTGCACATTGAACTCCCAATACATCCAATTTCAAGTGCTCATATTGTGAAAAATCATAAGCAAGAGCTCTCTGTCACTCAGCACCTCCAAACTTGGTGGGATCCAATGCGTCAACAGAATTTCAGAGCCTTCCGTCCATGCGTATGTTATCTTCACACTTGTTAAGAGGCATAAACCGGGATACCTCTCCGAATAAGAAGTATATACTTGGACGCCAGGGTGAAATGTCGATCCAAGCACAAGCCTATGAGAATAATTTTGGTGTTACTCACGAAAGAAAACTCGTGCCACATGGCGGTAGGAATGAACCTACGCGTGTTATCAGTTCGTCCGAACCGGTGCAACGACCCAAGGCGTTCCCCCGCCCAAGGGAACACAATGCCGAACCGATGGGAGGAGGGCATCGCATACCCNCGAACCCCCTGGGTAAAGGAAGTACCACATATCCGAACCCATCCGTCTGGGAAGCGCATGATTAGACAGCATGATTTGACTACTCGCCTCAGCGCCGCCTTCTGCCCCCCTACACAGTCACATCGCAGGCCTAAAATAAAGATATGAAGATCCAAGCATTTATGTTCTGAATAATAGGTGACTGATGCAAGACGTTTAGATTAGGTTATGGTAAGGCACGTGTCGCTTCATCCTACGGCCCTTATTGATTGTACGCTACTATATAAAGAAATGTAACTCATTGTTAAAGGTTAATGAAAGTTTATACATTCAAACTACTAAATCTCTCTCCGTATTAAGAAGGGCTCGCCATAGCCGACCCCTTTTTTATAAATCTTAAAGAATCATTACAAGACAAATTTCTAAAACTACTTATCGCTATTTGACCATTTTTTGGGGTCAACATTTGGCATGGGAGAAACTCGCAAAGACGATAATTCGGAAATAAAATCAAAGTTTAGAAGCACCAACACCAAGATCAAAATTTCTAGATTGTGTATCCTCTTCATGTGAGAAATAACTTGGGTATTATAAGCAAAAGGCATGTGGGTGAGAGCCCACTTAGATGCTTGATATGCTTGATATGCGGTTATCTCAATAGCTCACTGGTCGCACTTTATTAGTGTCACTTCCAGCCATCATAAGCATGTGGCGGCAGCTTCTCCTTCCAAGCTGAAGTAATGATGATTTTGTTGCAAGCACCTTTTTTAGGTTGTCAAATCAATCATTTCATGCACATATTGCCACTTGCCAAGTCGCATAGAATCGACCTCAACTGGCTCGAACTCAAGAGGGGCTTCGTACGACAGAGGATGACCCTCCTCCCATTACCTCAAAGTAGAGGGGAAGCGAGGCTATCAGAGGATGACCCTCCTCCCATTACCTCAAAGTAAAGGGGAAGCGAGGCTACTTCTTATGATGACGATGGTGAGGCTTTGCATCGCCTTGGATGGTGTCACCTCCGTCGCCTTGGATTGGTCTAAAGAGGCTCTGCATCGCCCCAAAGGGATCCTAGTAAAGTCCTCAAGGCTCACATATTCCTTTTGTCTAGCGTTACTAGCATGATTTGAGGAGTATACTTTGTTAGTCAATTGCATCGTGAGGGAACACCTAGTGCAAGTTAGAGAAACAGTATCAAGTTTTTAGATTGCTTCAATATGTTGTAATTCTTCCTAAACCAGTTGAATCAGATTTGAGAGATGCCTCCTTGTTCCCTTTACCTATGCCATGATGCTCATGGGCAGCTTAATGGAGACCTTGTACATTCCAAGCTGAATGGAGAATTCCACTACATCGTAGTGAACAAAAAACAGACCAGAAAGAACAAATTCACTTTTAATTCATTCCATCCACAAAGAAATTGCAAAATGAGATTGAGAAATTAAGAAGAACAATCTACCAGAAGCAGCAGAATGACAAGTACAATGGTTCTAGGTATAAACAGACTTGCTTACATACCAACAACAGTAAATCAAATTACATACAAATAACAGAAAGAGAAACCAAGTCAATTAAATTCAATACTAGTTGCAGC
>CAIGRQ010031410.1:0-10052 GCA_903798375.1 Fraxinus sp. D2006-0159 | reverse complement strand
GTCCCCAACATGTTACTTGACCATTTGCTTGTTGTCTTCAATATTATGGACTCCATTCCTCGAACATGTAAATGACCATCTTTATCAACTTTTTGAAGTCTCGAGCTTGACTTTACCCTATCTCTCCAACAATCATCAAAATCTTGATAAATTGTGGCGCACCCCGGATCATATCATACTCTCCCTCTTCAAGGATTCGTCCTCAAATTCGTACCTTCAATGCCCAGATTATAACCCTTGAATCAATGCAAGAACATGAAATGGTTCATCACCTCTAGGATACAATTTGGACCCCAAAACTCGATCAAGTGATTGCCTATCCTGGATCATATCATTAGGTCTAGGATTCGAGAATGGCAAAAGAAGGAAGAAATGACGCAGATTTTCGCTAGACTATCACCACGGATTGGCTCGAATGTAAAAAATAGAACCTTCATCGCTCGAATGTCGTCCTTCATTCCCTTGAGCGACAGCTTGTCATTCGACTATCGCTGAGCCCTCATTCAAGCGACAGTGTTGTTCCAAAAATTTTTATTTCGCGATTTAAAGGCCTTTTCCCCGGCCCATTCATTTCCTAACCTACCTATATACGAAAACACCTCAGAACGATTTTGGCCAAAGTTGAACATTGAGAGAGTTTCATTTGTAAGAGAATTCATATATTTATCTTTTAACCTTCGTCCTGTGAGAATAACATCGTCTACATAAGCCAAATACCAAACTCGTCTTTCTTCCACATTTATGAGAGTTCTGAAAATTGAGGGAAGTTGACTGGAGTTCCAGTCTATGAAGACAAGGTGTTCTTCGTTGATCCATTGGAAATAAACGATTTTACAAAGCTAGAAATGCTGCAGGGTAGCAGATTCCATAAAGAGTTTTCGTGAATTGCAGCTAAAGATTGGTGTATGGGAGCATGGGATCCGCGAAGAGCTGTAAGAATTACAGTCAGGAGATCAGATAGTACGCGTTGTCTAGTCTGATAGACTGTAAGTTGCTTGAATAGTTTATAGTGGATTGCCTTGCAAAGTGCCTAGAGTTTTTCTCGGTTGAGTTTCTCTATGATCATACCGTGTGTTGATTTACTGCTTTATTACTGTTTAAATTATATAAACTGCAGTATTCAAACATAAGATTAAAACTAACGTGCATGTTCAATCATCTAGAAAAGAATTAAAAAGTGACTTGTTGTTATTTAATTCGTAAATTATTTTAATTTCGCATATAATACATACTCACCACCTCTAGGTATTGTTAGGGTCGAACTACGCATTTTCCAATATCTTCCAGAAATATTAAATCATTTAGTAATATGTGTGTGTGTGTGTGTGTGTTATAGTAATATTTATCAGGCACACAATGTATTTTATGCGAATATGATATAGACTTGTGTTTGCATCCACCACAAGATAATTTTATCTAATTATATAGATTTTTGCGAATTTATTATGTTAGGAATCATTCATTCCACATTACGACTTTATGTTTCTCATTTTCTTTTCGCCAAAGTATACATCTTTATGTTTTTGGATTGCAAGTTCTAAAACTTAGATTTATTTAGTAAGTTCAATTTTGTCTAAATTGTGTTTTTTAGAAATTCATTGGAAGCGTTTAACAAACAACAGTGCTGAACCTTTTATTATCATCCCATCTAATAATTATTAAGACTTTGAGATTTTGGCTCACTAGAATTAGCAAGACTCGTTGACTTTATTGTAGAGTCTTAAAAATTATGATCATAATTATAATTTTGAGTGAGCAATCTCGCAAATCTCATGCTGCAAATATATGATATCATTATGTAATCATCCAGTAGATGTATTCTTTAAATACAAATACATTAGATGGTCAAAATGGAGATTGACGGGATCCATATATTACCATAACCAATTTTTGAAAATAAAGGTTATTCAGTCTCATTTTAGCTAGGGAAGGTCAATTGATTCATATACCCTAATAATAAGCAACACAAGGAATTCATTGAAAGAATATTTTGATTCTTCAATTAGTATATATTCGAATTTTTAATATTATTATTAATCAGAGATGGTCTAATCCACCATGTCAAATAATCAAAATCTTCAAAATATAATATTTATCTTGATATACTAAAATTTGTATGGTACACACAAGAAGAAAATAGTAATATAATATTGGTTCTTCTTATGCATTTAATTAGATTTGTTGAATGTGGTAATTTATTAAATTTATTTACTGAGGGAGTCACCATGAGTTTAATTGGATACTTGCATTACAACATGTATGTTTTCAATGTATGAAATCTAAGTGATCTAAACAGTACATCAAATCATGAAGTTTCATGGATCAATGAACTTTAGATTTGTGATAATATTTAATTCGATTTATTTTATAGTTTGTAATGTATTCATATAAGAGTGGATAGAGCTTATATCTTACGTGCTTGCCTTAGTACGCTTCACATTGACTATACTGCTTTGAGTTCTACTGAATCAAATGGTGCTTCGAGCTCCGCTGCATTATATATGCCACATTATCAAAAAGAAATTTGAGGGCAACTTTACTATTGAAATAATGGACATTGAATAAATTAAGTGCATGTCTAGGCGTGATTGTGGAAAATCCATAAGTGATTTTCCTATCATTTTCAGCCAGGCCCACGTGCAATGTTCTTTGTCCTTGAATGCAAAACAACAAGGCTAAATGTCATCTTTGCCCTTGTTTGAACCCCATGTCTGTTGGAAAGTCTAAAAAGCTATTTGACCTTTCAAAATTACTCAATTCCTGCACACATTATGCGGTCCAACCAGACAAAAGTAGTGGCTTCACATGTAGCATTTTAGATGTAGCATTTTGTAACAATATTCGTTATCAACGTGAAATTGAAAATTTTTTTAAAAATATTTTGTGATTTTCTCATGACAGCAAATGTGTGTGCATAAGGACATCGCTTTCTTGTCGAGAAAACATCGTGTGACCAATCTAAATCTAATTCTGAATAAAAAATAAATGCAAGCGTTATGTGCCAAGTAATTTCTGAACATATCCCACTCATTTCGTTGGGTTTTCGGTGCATGCATTTTAGTTGCAACTTCATCCCGTTCGTCCGGGAGCTCCACCTCTACTACGTCGGGGTCCATCTCCACTCTAGTAAATGCTTCATCGACCACTGCCGCTCGTCGAAGAAAGTTGTGAACTTCCATAGTTGCAATTACAACAACTATTTGCACTTTAAAATTATAACTCGGCATATGATCGAGTATTTTCCAACGAATTTTCCACACACTGAAAGCACGTTCGATTACGTTCTTGCACAACGAGTGCCTGAAATTAAACTTTTTCCGTGCATTTCGAAAGTTACGCCTACGATCGGTGGCCCCATCGTAAAATTGCTAAAAATGGTACAATATATTCGAACCCTAATAGGACACCATGTACCCAGGTCGATGCACGAACCCCGAGTCAACCAGATAATATTTTCCAGGCGCCGATTTCGAGAAGTCAATCTCGGGATTGTGTATAGCCCTGGGAAAGATTATAGCATCATGAGGGTTCGCCGTTGCACCAACAATCACAAATGTGAAATACAAATTGAAATCACATGCCGCTAGCACATTCTATGTTGGAATTCCTTTGCGTCCAATAAAACTCACTCGCTGGTCCCATGGGAGGACGACTCTAACGTGGGTACCGTCAATAGCACCTATGCAATCCCGAAATATGAAATGCTTGTTAAGATTCGAAACATGGTGCTCGACACCATGATTGTAGTTTGGAACCGGTTTAATTACTTGCCTAAAGAACTCAATGGCCGTTGCAAGCACAAGTTTGAAGTAGTGTTCGATGGTTTCCAATGAATGGTTGAAAAGTATCTACACCTGTCTATAGCATTTTCCATGCGCTAAAATGTATAGAAACATACCAAATTGTTCATACACATCTATATGTTAGTGACGGCAAAGTTCGTAATCTTCTTGAAGTATATGCACGAACGATCGCAGCATCGCAAGATGCATGCAGAACTCTGCGTAGCAATGTTGAGGGCTACAGTTTATAGCATCCAGCATGAACATATGAGCATTTCGAACGAGCGGATATCGAGAACACGACATCTTTGTTCGCTATAATATTTACACAGTAACCTCACTGATGCAATATTGAAACCACTCCATAATATCCATCCGTAGCTCTTCCGTTAATACCTCATCATGAAGTTTATCCTCGGCATCGGATGACAGCTGTAATGCACAGTTGATATCGAAATGTGCTATACCACCACTCTATTATAGGAAATCCGAGACTATGTTTTTGTAAGTATGTAAAATTATGTTGATATGCATTTCCTTTTATAGGCAAATGAAATGATGAGTACTTATAAGTTTTTCTCGTTAAAAACCACTCCTGTATAGTGAAAGATGTGAGTGATGTGACCCATACTTTGTACATGAGTACTTGTTTCACCTAAATTAAAGCATATATCCAACGTCAGCTTTTGTTTGCAAGCTTGTTCAAAATCTATACGAATTAAAATAATGGTCATGCACATAAGCAACTATTTTTAGATTACACATGAAAAATGTAGGCAACAGTCCATCATACAAATCGAAATAGAAAATGTTTTCACCTCAAATGTAATAAATGTACACATAACCAAATAGAAACAACGGTAATAAAAAGTGAAATGGATGTCCACATAACCCACTCAAACATAACTATCATCGAGGCTATGCTTTCCTATATTCCTGCCTGCTCCACTTAACCCACTCGAACTTTTTGTTCGCATCGTCTTGCATGTCCAATATCTCCCTATTATGTTTTTAGGAGAGGAAAGTGCACGTCCTGTAGTACAAATTAGTTTGTTTTTACAATTGACCTGTTGCCAATAACTCCTTAATGCATGTCTGCGAGTCCGACACAGCAAGTCCAATGAAGTTGTCAATTTTGGTAGCAACCTTCTCATTGGCTGTCGTCGCACGATCCACAGAGTAGGACACGTCCCAAGCTAAAAGCTTTTTCTTCTTCTTCTCCTTCCATTTATTTCTAATGTACGGGTCGAACACATCCATGCTTGCTACAGCCGGTTCGTGTTCTCAGCCTTCGTCGCTCGAGATGTTGCTCTCACATCGACCAGGATCTCATCACGGTAGTCTTCGTGGCCATTGTCTTTGAACATCACGAAGCCAATTTGACATAGCTTTGTAAGTGTGACTGCGTACTTATCGCAGTTGAAAACGTCCCCGGATTGAGCCTTGTATCAATACACCTCTCAACAATCTTTGTCTTTAAATTCTTTGTTCTCCCGTGTCAATACAAACGGAAAGGTTTTCACAAATTCTACACATGAATGAAAAGCAGTTACATATACAAAAATGGAAGCCAATTGTGAAGACAATTCTAGAAATGATGATGAAAAACCAGTGGAGAATTTCGAACAGATGTAGAACAAGAGCATAAAATCAAGCACTTGGATAAGAACTATCTGTTCTGCAAAATTACAACTCTGATAAGTAAGAAATAACTATACAACAATAAAACAACTAGAACGCAAACAACGATTATGTAATTTATCAATCGACTACCACGTTCCCTAAACGAAAATAGAGTCTACTAACTAATGTCGTTAACCAATGATACAAATTGAGAACCTACAATACTGTATCAGTCGAACACAGAGCGGAGCATTGATTGAAAGTTTATAAAATGATGGTACCTTAATCTTTTGAGCCCACCACCACTCATCCGAGACGTCAATCTTCCCAGTCGATAGGTCATATGAGACGCTACTACAGTTGAGCAATTCTTTAAATCTCTTATGTTTCATGCGGAGGGCATCACATTGATTTTTGAGCTACTACTGGTTCCAATTGTGGCCAAAATTGGTGTTGAACAAGTGAATCGGTGTCTCCCAATCGTGTTTGGTGAAGCACTTCTCATTCATGTGTCCATCGGCTATGATGGTCTCGCTGGCAGCGACGAAGATATTTGTCTCATACGAGTTTCAATATGCATTTTTACGGGGCCCCGACTGACTTTGAATGGGAGGGCCGTTGGAGGTAGAGGAGTGCGGGTGATAACCCGATCTACAGCAAATTTCGGAAAAATTACATTTTGTACATAAGTAGAGCATCAAAGTTCGGGAGCTTCTTTTAGTCGAATGTAAAATGTAAAAATGCAGTGTACCTACCGGAGAAAGGAATGGATCCATGATTTATCCTGGCGAGATCTTGTGGTCGAGGTGCATTTCTAGTGGGTTCAGTGCACTGTGAAACGAACACAGCCGGCTGAAACAAAAATGGTCGATGAAAATGTGATGTCGGGTACAAGGTGCTGTCGGGAAGTAGAGGAACGTAGCTTTTTATGGTGAACAAAGAAGGTAAACCTGGTCACGCAAGATTGAAGGTGGAAGATATGTGTAGTAGGTGTGTAAATCACCTGAATTTTTGTCTGCTGCAGTCGAAAAATGGGGGGAGGGTGAGTTCAGAAAGAAATGTTATGGAGATGGGTCTATCCGTCCTGAGTGTCGGTTAAAAATCACAGATGAAGATCGGTTTTATTATTTGGTCGGCGACCTATTTTAGATGACTACAATATGCGAGCTTCCTGTTACGGATAAAAATGGAGGGGGAAAGCACGTGTGTGTAGAGGATGGGAAATTAGTGTGGTGGGTGGGGTGGTTTATGTGTATGTATGCAAAATGAAACTGAGGGCACACAAGGAAAAAAAGGATTGACACAAAAGTCAGTCCATTTGTTGGAAACAAGCCATTGCACAAATCAACGGTCTGAAATTCAATTATAAGCAACTTAGAAGCGCGCCCAGACACGCCCTAACTTTGTTATTTTTGAAGAAATAACAAATAACCATTCATAAGTTTGATAAATAATAATTAGATGTGCATCCTGAATTTACTTATTGCAAGATAGAATCCCTACTCAGGAAATATGTCAAAAATGTCAATCTAATAAACAATAAAAAATTGGATAATTAACCTCCCTCTTATGACGGGTGGATTTCACCAATTATAGGGAAGAATTCAAATTTGACCATTATTTATCAAATAACACAAAATATAATTCATAAAATAATTATAAAGACTCCAAGACACTAACAAGCCAAACTTGGTGCATGATCGCAAACAGAGTAGTAAGGATATTTCTCCTTGTACATGGAAAATATTCATAGGGTCAACACAGAGAGACAGTTGTCCCCCTCTCATTGATTAAGCCAAAAACAAGTAAAAATTTCCTTGTACACAGGGGCGGATCCAACACCTGGCCATCCCCTGCGGCCGCCCGTGCTGGATCCCCCGAAAGCTTCAGGCAAGTTACCACCGTCCGTCGGAGCCGGGAAGAAAGAGTTGAAGAAGACAATGTGTTAATTTTTCCCCCTTTTGTTTGGGCCTTATTTTTTAATTAATGAGCCCAATCCATGGTATTAGCTTGCAATTGAAAGTCCATTAGCCACAACAAAACCAAATCCATTCCAATTCCAACATTTTGGTCCGGTAGAGGAGAGAGACGAGGGCGAAATTCCACTACAGATGGAGTCACAATCGCGATCCTGTGGCTGTGAGACTATGACACCGCCGAGACAGGTGGACGGAGGACGGTGGTCAGTGGAAGATGGTGTAATAGCTGAAGCCTGGAACTTCGTCATGGACTGTGGTCTGTCTGCCTGCCTCTTGGCTAAATGTGGTATTGTTTGGAAGTTGGTGGAATATAAGGAGAACACCAATTTCAATCAGGTTATAGAACAATAAGTAAGATTCCAGCTACGGAAGCCACGCCGTTGTACTGGAAGAATTATCCGGTATGCTCTGGTTTTGCTTACTTGTCTCGTATATGATTTCTTTTTATTTATTTTTAAAAAATAATATTATGTTCTGTGATAATTGTAGTTTCTAATTATGCTGTAGGATGAATTGAACAAGTTAATTATATGATTTTACCATAAAATACTCAATTTATTATTTTGTTGTGAAGATAATATGCAATGGTGCGAATTGAAGTTTCGTCAGTAGTTGAATTTCTTGTTTCAATACAATGGTTATCATCCAATCAATTGATTGATTGCATGTGTGCCACGCGGATAGTTGGGATGATTCTGGTGATAATTAGTGTTTTTGTTTTTTGATTATTCCTTAATTAGGTCTTAATCAGATTACATTGCCGGAAATTTTTTTTATGGAGGCACGAAGTAAGATCTACCGGCCAAGATACGATCGGATCTATGACTTATAATTTTGAATTGTGAATTGTGAGTTGGGAATTTAGGGTTTTAGGAAATTTGGGATAAGTGGAAAAAATTAATGGAGAAGATGTTTGGTTCAATTAAACCATTTGTACACTGTTTAGTGCATTTACAAATGTATCGAATTATATTTTTGGCTATTACGATCATTGATTGTCAACGGTCAACAGTCTCCGGTCAACGGTCTCTGCCCTAACTGAACGAAAATGTTAGATTTGCCCTTGCTTGTACATCTAGCATTTCACTTGAGTAGCAAACCCCCAATTTTTCAAAGAGTATAACATAATCAAAGCAATATAATTATACTTAGGCCCACTATTAATTGCATATCTTATACCAAAAAAAGGCTATAATCATGATAAAAATAAAATTGTTAATTATATCTTTGAGCCGCATACTTGAATTTTGTTTTTCTTTCAATTTTGATATTATTTGAAAGTTATATAAATCTAGGCAACAAGTGTGGCACTAAAGATGGAAATACATTCAATAAAGCCGTAAAAACAAGTTTGGCCTTTTATTTGGTATTATAAAATTAACTACAAGAAACACAATTAATTGATTTCAAACATTTTAAGAAATTCACACAAAATCGAGCCCATGTTTCATTTAGATAAGACTCAGATTCTTAGTAAATTTTGATAAAATGCATGGTTAACATTAACTGTGGAATTTGACTTAAATTTAGTTATATTTTATAGCTGAACCAAACATGGACAAAACCAAATCTTCGTGTGATACTATGATGTTCTTCAAGAATTACCTTATTTGAAGATTGAATATTGATATAGTGTAAACTTGTTTCCCTTTAAAATTAACAACACATTATTCCATCATTTAACTATTGTGTACATATGAAGTTGTGGTTCTCAATAAAATACATACAAAAGTCTATTGACTTCTCTATTCTCTTCTCTTATTCTATTTAATTTATAACAATTGTTTAAGGCTGCAAGGGATACAATGATTATAGCAACTAGAGTTGCAGGGATATGATGGTCATTCACAAATACTATTTTATTTACGACAATCTCTCTTGAATGACTAGTTATGCAATAACTATATCATTGATAAACTTGTTTGATAAAAGCTTGGTGGAATAAAGATACCAAATGAAGGAAAAAATAATACAAATAATTATAACAAAATTGGAGTAATAAAATATTGCCTCATTAAAACCTTATCAAGAAAATCTAATGAGACAAAACTTGAGCGAAGAAAAAAGAATACATCTACTTTCTCTTATTTAAATTAATGAAAATCCTTATATCAAGTCATCCATGTTTTGTACGTCAATGTTTTCACTACCGCAATTCTGATAAAGTATGTTCCAGGCAATATTGTTGTAGCATTCGTGTAATATTTTTATAAAAGATATTTGTTGAACAAGGTAAGGCACCTTGAGAGATTCCCCTTTAGTGAAGCAAAAGGAAACATGCGAGAGTAAGAAGAAACAAAAGGTTTGACTAAAGGTCGCAAACATAATCCCATATCCTGACTATAAGCTGTACATGGAAAAATAACCAAAATGTGATTCTTACTTGAAATTAGTTATCAGACTACGACTAAAGGACAGTCACCTGGCACAACATACGTATTACCAAACTACCCCAACATTTGGAGGGAAATCTATAAATATCTCATTAGAAGAAACACAATTCAAATATTTCCCTCTCAAATAGTTTTTTCTCCTTTTGTTCTAGTTTATGCATCTAGATTAGTAAATTTAGGAGATGAAACTTGTAATTAGGTGAGGGGTGTAATACCCTGAACTTTACGTTACATATTTGGCCAATGTTATTTGCATCCATTTCTCCTAATTGCTT
>CAIGRQ010031409.1:0-12044 GCA_903798375.1 Fraxinus sp. D2006-0159 | reverse complement strand
TAAACGGGTTGGTGGGGCAGGGCCGGGTGGGGTGAAGAATAAAAAAAAAATTATTAACTACAAATTAAAAAAAAAAAATTAGTTAACTGAAATTTTTTGAAAAAATAAACGAGGCAGGAAGCGGGGCGGGGGAAGGCAAGGCAAGCCAAAAGATGCTACAATGGAGAAAATGGGTGAGTACAAGGATTATGCTGCAGAGAAAGCCAAGGAGATTAAGGATACTGTGGAGGAAAAAGCGAGCGAATACAAAGGCGCTTCTGTAGATAAGGCCAAGGTTGCAACAAAGAAAGTGGATGAAAAAGTTAAAAAGACAAAAGACATGGTAGCTCAAGAAAATGTCGCTGCTGATAAAATGACCTAGTTGAAGGATACTGCTGCTAGAGCNCATGGTAGCTCAAGAAAATGTCGCTGCTGATAAAATGACCTAGTTGAAGGATACTGCTGCTAGAGCTCGGGATTTCTTTACTGGTTGAAAAGAGGAAGCTGAACGAAGAGCACTGGAGAGTGGGGCGAAATGGCTGAGGTGAGTTCCTGTACTCTTAAAACTTGTTATCGTATTCCTTTATTTTTGAGTGACTTGAAGAGCAAGGTAATGGTAGATATCGTGGAGTATTGGCGTTTTTCATTGCTGATATAAACTGTAATGGCATGTTTGTTATGCTCGCTTGAACAGTACTGGATAGGAATATTAAGAAATTAAGATGAGATGAAATTTTCGTCCTGTGCAATACACTACTGTGTATGAATCTAGCATCCCCTAAATGCGTTTGAGCACTAGATTTCATGTTTAGTTTGACAAGAAGCCTCTCCTCTCTTCTCCGAAAGAAATATCGCGAGAAGGAGAAGGCAAGACAGAAGATGGCAGACTAGAAACTTGAGGAGGAGGGCTGCTGCTGCAGACTGGGAAACAGCAGCTGACAGGCGAGTCTTCCCTTCTCATATGTCGATTGTGACGGGAAGCTTAAAAGAAGCCATTTAAGGACAACATATCCATCAAATATCGCCCAGCAGGCACGTGCAGTACACGAGTATGGTGGACCAAAACGGGGAGAGAAGATGGTCGATGATGCTGCAGGTACTCCATCAGGACCAGCAGCTTCACCGACTATGAAACTTCTGACTAGATGACCGGGGTTCAAATTGACGAAGTGGGGCTTTCCTAACCACGGATGCATCTCATTTCAAATAAAAATATCTTTCAAGAACTAACTGCAGCTTTCTTCAAATGTTACCAAGCGTAACTTCTCATCTACATGCATAAATAGCAAACTTATTTAGAAAAATAGAAAAAGAAAGAAAAAACCTGTACTAATCATAACTGTATGTTAGATAATACTGTACATTCCGAGTCCAACAACCTCCCATCTCTGGCTCGGAGATAACTAGAGATCCTGCTTAGGTTTGCGGCTCAACTCCGAGTACTGACCACCCATTAGCTGAAGAATCTCTTCCCACAAACTGTCCGGGGAAGAATTTTCTGAAACTTCAAAAACCAAGTTCGCACTACATGCAGCAACATGCCAATAGCCTGATTCAATCTCGTCACTCAATTGATCCAACTGCCATCCAGCATATCCGACAAAGAACCTGAAATCATGGGGCCCCAGTATGCCCTTCTTCACCAATGCCGAAGCAGCATCCAATTTGTTTCGAGAGCCAAAACATACACCGGGGATCACCTCTTCGAAACCGTTAAGTCCTGTAACTTCAAATGCTTTTAACAAAAACATACTCGACTCTAGGGGTCCACCGAAATGCAAGGAACAATCAGCAAATGTTGTAGCCAGATTGATATTTGTAGGATTCATATGTTTCATCCTTTTGTGAAGTGATCGATTTATGACAACCCCAAATGGTCCCTCTAGTGGGTTCTGCATTCCAGATCTGAGGAGGAGAACAACGGTTCTCTCAAAGGTGCGAACACCATCGAGCTTTTCTGTTGCAACGAGGAGACAACCATTCTCGGGAGCTGAAATTGGGTGGGCCCACTTGAGGGGAAGAGCTTTTGACCTCGGAACTGCCTTGTCTTGCTTGAGTGCGTCGGAGACCATAGTTTCAACCTGCCATTAGAAATCCTATTTCTTAATAGCGATGGCATACAAGGGTACTGGTACAATCAGAAAGATTCATATTCCTAAATGAGAAAATTTTCGAATCATTATTTTGTAGTAAAAATAGGATTTCTCTCTGGCCAAGTTTTTTATTAAATATGGTCATTTAGTCCTGCAAAATGTTTCTAGTTTCCTTTTATTAAAACGTCCTACGGGCAAATTTAGGCAACGTTGACAATGAAGTGTCTGGACTAAAGAAGTGCGTCTCGGATACCTCTGCTTCATTTTTCCTAAAAGAGCTTTCCCAGGAAGCTACATTAAACAAGCTTTCTAAAAAATCTCTTTTAATTAGACCAAGTACTATAAAAAAATAAACATGACCTAAGAACTCTAGTTAATTTTTGCTTAGTTTAACTAGAGGGGCATAGATGGTTCGAAATTCGTAAAAGTGAAGAGAGTGTTTAAATAGATTAGGCATTCTCGTCAACTTTGTCTAATTTAATGACAATGCTTAAATGGTTTGAAATCTGTACAGAAAGGAATAGTAAATGTGTCTAAATGTACATCCTCGTCAACTTTGCCTAGTTTGACAAGAATGTCTAGATGGTTCAAAATACATGCAAAAATGAATAGGAAGATTTGGTAACACTTTTGAAGAAAGAAGTGTATATTCGTCTAAAAGTTTAAAATATTTACATTATTTTAAAAACGACAAGTGGTGGAGACATTTCACCTTCTCTAATAATGACATCCCTGTCTCTTCCTAAATAGCAGAACTACCAAACTATATCACCGAATTACATGCCCATCAAATAAGATTGACGTAGAGAGGTGATTGAAGCATATATGAAGGTGCATTATTGACAGATTCCAACAACATTACAGCATTTTTATGAATCTAAAGTGAAATTGGAAAAGAGGACTACTCTTCCCGCAAGTCATTTAAAGCATGTTTGGGAGTGTTTTTCCAAGCTTATAAGCTAGTAAAACATTATTGAAGGATCCATCAACGTTTAAAAAGGCTTAACCGAGTACTAAGGCATTTAATCACCGAGGCAAAGCATAAGTCTTGAGACATTTTGAAGCATAAGTAGTGACCAGATTAAAAATTTTAAAAATGCAAGGCAAACTCAGGAACAGCTTAATTTGCTTGAGGTCCAGGTTTTAGGTGTAAGCCTCAGTAAAGCGTAAGCCTCACAAATGGCATTTAAGGTACAGACTTTGAGGCATTTTATGATAGCCTCACCTGAGGCAGGATTTGAGGCATAAGACAAATAGTTTTTTGAAAACTTTTATCAACTTTTATCTATACATTCCATAGGACCTACTAATTATTATTTACAAATTATACCCAACATTAGAATTAATAGTAAGAATAAGCAATGATGACTGAGCTACTTGTGCCGGAGTCGCCTTAATTTAGTCGAACTTTTTAACTAGATTACGTAAAAGTAACAAGTTAGGATGTGGGATAAATACTGACCAGATTAATTACGAGCCCTAATTTGATTTATAAGAAGATAGATATCTTCTTTTCATTAAATTTCACTTAAAAGCAAACACACATACTGCATCAGGTAGTTTTAGACAAACGCTGCTTGAATTTAGTGACAAATAGTCCATCCACAGTACCCGAATGCGGTTTGAAACTAAAACATGACACTACTAGTTGCAGTATTGCAGATTATGTAAGGTTCAGTTTTGGTCAAAATTTGAAGTATCCAATAACCATAAACTACGGGAACTTTTCTTTAAAAATAATTCAAGGTTCAATCAAGTCATATTTTGATCATCTCCACACAGATTAGGTAAGGTTGGACAAGAAATACCATGATCCAATTGCTAAAGTTATAGCAAAATCTACAGTTTCAGAAACATTCTAGGAACATAGATCCATCAACCGTTCTGAAGCAAAAATTCAGGAAAGAATAATAGTACCTGCTCCTGAATGTAAAGAGATGCCCTGAACTCTCTCCAGTCCAATGGTTTTCGATTGGACTTCTGGGAGTTAGAGTCGCTAGATGCATTACTTTCCGGATTGCTTCCTTTTAGATTATCTCCTCCTGCTTTTGATTTATCACCATTCCCTGAATATACAAAAAGATCCATATTGAATAAATTTCTAATAAACTGAACACTCCGGAGTTCATCGATTATTTTAAATCCCCAAGTTCAAGCAGAACTCTAGAATGTAAGGTTGAGACCAGTTAAAAAACGAAACTTCAAATTTTCTCAATCAGGCCATCTAACTTTCATTTTGTTTTAAAGATGGTCACTATTTTCATCCGTCAATAAAACCGAAATGATTTTCTGACGTGGCAATGATGGACTGCTATCGTTCTTAAAAAACCAAAATGTTACTTTCCAATATGGAAAGTAATGAGATTGGAAGACAATGATAAAAATAAGAGAAAACAGAAGAAAGAGACAATTTGAACAACAAAAAAAAAACTCTCAGCACTTGCTTGTTGCTGCTGCTGCCAACCCATCCCCCATCCCCCACCTTCCACAACCACCACTGGTGCAATTTTTTTTATTTTTTTTATTTTTTTTTTTTTATAACTGCCAAATCATCTTTGCATTTCATCTTCTTCATCCACAAAACTAACCCTCTCCCCATTCCCCCACCCTCCAAGAGCCCATAAAAATTCTTCTCCACAAAATTGTTCATATTATTTGAAGCAGAAAACATTCAATTTTGAAATGGGACTACTATCTACTTCCATGTAAATAAAAATCCCCCACAAGGGTACAAAGACTGTAGTGCTAGATTGCAGATTTTGGTGTGCAAAAACTCAAGATTAGAAGAGGATTTAAACAAACAAAGCTGGTTCTTGATTGTTCTACATGGCTATAGATAGCTCTCAAAAATCTTTACGATACATTAATCACCCATTCTTCCATACAAAGTTTTACAAAGCCTCTGCTCTGCTGGAGATGGCCTATTCGCAATTAATGGATCTTCCAATGCAGAGGCAACCTCTCAAATGCACTCAGTTTACCGTCTGGGAAAAAAAACAAATTGCAAAACACCCCAAAATGTTGAAAACTGCAGTTTTTTCGTTCAATTTAGCAACTTTGTGATGTGGAAAATTGATGAGTAGGCATGTTAATCGGCGACAGATGGAATGGCCATTTTCGCATAACTATCTAATGAGCCATTACCATTAGAGTGCGTTTGATTGCGAGCGAAAATAAATTCCAAACAATTCAATTGCCTAGAATTATTTGTATGGAAATTATTAATTAAATGTGCTTGATTCCTTTAGTTTTCAACGTAAAAAATATTATATTTGTCCAATTTTTATTGGTTGGTAGAGAGAGTGGATAGATGAGAGAGAGAGATGTGGTGAATTACCTGAAAAATAAAAACCAGTGTCTCCCTAAAGAAAATATTTTCCTTGTTTTCAAGGAAAATATGATCACGTGACCAAAAGTAGAAAAATATTTTCCATGAAAAAATTGTAAATTAAACAGCACAAAAGTAGGAAATTAGGTTGAAAAAACACATTTTCCATAAAAAATATTAGCAATCAAATGCACCCTTAGTTTTAGTCACAGTTGGTGATGGAAGTTATGAGAATGGTGTAGCTTGAAATCAAATTAAAGTTCAATAATCTAATTGAGACAAATAAAGTTACGTGATCTAATGAATTTTTTTTCTGTAAGTTGAGTGACCGTGGATGAAATCAACCCGTTAAAAATCACTTCAAAAGAAACAAGCCATCTAAAGCATACACATTATTATATTACACATCATTTCTAAAACCAAGAAGGGGGGCAGAGAAATTACAAAGATGACAAAGTTGAATAAATGCAGATTTCACCAAAACATAATTTTAATTATTCAACAAATTGTCCTGAAGATAATCAGTAGTTTTTATTCATCTATATGTTGGCCCTCGTGATGATGATGTGGAACGCCACTGAAAAATGTAAACAATAATTCCCATAAAGTGGAAATTGTAGCAAGTTCAAGTTTCAAATAGATACAAGACTACCCAAAACAATGAAAAAATAGATGATTAGAATTAGGAACAATTTGGAGAGTTCTAACTAGAGTTACTGAATAGAGTAAAGCATGCAAGCTGAAAGCGGTTGGTCTCTAGAATCATGCTTGCCTCACAAGTATATTTCAAGTATTTATACACTTCAGCCTATCACTTTGACGAGTAATAGGAGCAGTCCACTTGGTACATGGAAGATGGATATAGTAAGATAAGATGTCTATAAGTTTTGTTTCAAACGTATGCTAAGCAAGGACAATTAACTGATCCATACATGAGTGCCTGGTTGATTTCAGTCAGTACTTTCTTTCCAGAAGAATTATCTGCAGAGTCTAGCTTACAACTAAAACTTGCTACGTAACTAGATAAGAAGAGAAGAAAAAGAAAAATCATGAACTGAAACTGATATAGGAGTCTTGTCACTATACATCTGATATTATATGCAATTTTAATTGGATAAGAGATGATCCAAAGAAACCCAAATGATGAGCCTACATATGGTCACTAGAGGCCAGATAGAAACAAAATGGTCTATTGGTCCTTCTTTTAAGTGCTCACTCAAGTTCCTTAAAATAGTAATTTCCATTTTCCAATGCCGTAAAAAGTTCATTTAATTCTTAGCTTATATAACACTACTTCTACACGTTCTTCCTTTTCAGCTGCATCTCAGAATAGTAAAGAGACGTGCCTGTTAAATAAGATACAACCTATCACTTCAAACTCTATATATTCAGCACATTTCTGTAAATATTTTAACATTCGTTTCACTCACTATGTCAATATATCAAGTTACTTCTGTTTTACATTTTGTCATAACCAAACGCAGGAAGGAAATTCATGGGGAAGGAAGAATTAAAGGTCTCAACGGCAGTACCAGAAATTCGAATCCGGTAAAGACGTCGTTTAGTTTTTTTCATTTAATTGTTTTACACATCACGTTTTATGAACTCCAAACATGCTTCCTGTATTACTTAAACCACAAGAGTAAAGGGCTGAGTTGTTTGTTGAATGTCAGAATTCGTTTTTCCCCTCCATCTTCTCTCTCTCTCTCTCTCTCTCTCTCCCTCCCCCTCCCTCCCTCCCTCTCTCTTAATCTGTTCAATTGTATTTCAATTGAGTGAAATATCATTACAGTTTGGGTGTTGAATTACAGCTGAATTCTGTGAATTGTAAATTGAATTTCATTGTCATCTATTGGAGTTGTTTGGTTTCGATTGAGGAATTAATCAACCATTACTGGTATCAGAGCTACTAGGAATCTGGGTATGGATACTCGAGCTAAATCAGTAGAGGAACATCTAAAAAAGTTGGACAGGGAAGTTGAAGGCCTGGGTGAAACTGTACATGAAATGGGTAACAAGCTGGAGACCTCAGACCAAACATTAAAAACTTACGTAATAAGCACGAACGTATGGAGATGATGATAGGAGAGCTGAATGCTAAGCACGAATCCTTGGTAGCCATGATGGCCCAATTGATGGGGCAAAAGGGAGAATCCAAGGACAAGCAGGTTCCCCAGTTCAGATTTACAATGGTGAAGGGCTACTCACACCGTGCCTGGGATCCACGTCGGGTAGTAACACCAATAATGGTGGGATGAGAGGAGGCATTATACTACCTAAGATTGATTTCCCTTATATTAATGGAGAGGGGCCTAGAGAGTGGTTGAGGAAGGCTCTAAAATACTTCCAGATTCATCAAATTCCTGATGAAGTGAGGATCGGTGTTGCTGAAATGTATTTAAAGGGAAAAGCAGATGTGTGGTTCCATGGCTTCATCAGTAGCAACCTCAAAGCTGATTGGGAATTATTCTCCACAAGGTTTGCAGAAGTTACTGGAGAAGAAGCTATAGAAACCTTCAGTAAGCTCAGACAGAGAGGGACAGTGGCTCAATATCAGGAACTCTTTGAGGATCTCAAATCCCAGGTGATGATGTCCCTTCCCTACCTTCCTGAATCACATATTATATCTCCATCTTTACTAGCGGATTGAAGGAGGAAATCAGATCTATGGTGAAAATTATCAAGCCCACATCTATCTCCCAAACCCTTGAAATAGCCCTCTTACAAGAAAACACTATACTAGCCTTAAACAAGACCTCCAAAAACTTAACCAAACTCGGCTATCCCTCTAAATGGCCTAACCTACTACCAAAACCTGCGGAAACCAACCAAAAAAATTTCCCTAACAATGGCACTGAACAACCTCAAAGGACTCAAACCAACCCCTTGAGATTCAAAACAATCACTCCCATGGATATACAAACCATGAGGAACCTGGGATTATGTTTCAGATGTGATGAAAAATACACCACTGGACATGTATGCAAAACAGGATGTTAAACTTCATGTTGGTGGATGATGAAGTAGAAAGAAAATATAAAGAACACGAGAAAACTGCTGACCAAAGTGAAAGGGAAGGGGATGAAGAAATTATGGAAATCTCAATGCCCTATCAGGCAGTCTGAAACCAAAAACCATCAAAATCCTAGGCCAAGTAAAGAGAAGGAATGTGTCAATTCTCATTGACAGTGGCAGCACCCATAGCTTTATTGATGAGAAGTTAGTGAGGGAGTTGAAGTGTAAAACCGAACTAACTCAATCTGTAACAGCTACGATAGCCAATGGAGACAAGTTACAGAGCACTTCCATTTGTAATCCCCTTACTTGGGTCATGCAAGGGATGGAATGTCAATTCCAGCTCAGGGTGTTGAGGGTAGGGGGAAGTGATATAGTGTTGGGGGTAGACTGGCTTAGCCAGTTCAATCCCGTGGTGTTTGATTTCCAAAGAGGTAGCATCAAATTCTCTTACCAAGGAATGGGAGAGGAGTTGAAGAGTGCAATTATAAATGAAGAATTTCTGATGATGGAAGGAAGGCAGATGAATAAGTGGATTCGTAGGCAACCTTATGTGATAATAGCTCAACTTCAAGCAATCGAAGAAGGAGAAAACACCCAAATACCTACAACAGTACAGACTATCCTCAAACAATACCCGGATGTGTTTGTAGAACCAAAAGGGTTGCCCCCTCCCAGATTCAATGATCACGGAATTCCCCAGAAAGAAGGAGCACACGACCTTTTAAAATAAGGCCATATAGATGCCCTTACGTGCAGAAGGCTGAATTAGAGAGGATGGTGAAAGAGATGTTGGAAGAAAGGATTATACAACAGAGCAACGGTTCTTTTGCCTCGCCTGTCCTGTTGGTTAAAAAAAAGGATGGCACTTGGAAATTCTGTGTGGATTACAGGCAATTAAACAATTTAACTATCAAGGACAAATATACCATGTCATTAATTGACGAGCTTCACGGCTCTAAGTGGTTTTCCAAAATAGATTTAAGGGCTGGGTATCACCAAATTCGAATGGCAGAGGCTAATATCCACAAGACAGCATTCAAGACGCACCAAAGACTATATGAATTTAAGGTAATGTCATTTGGCCTTACCAATGCTCCTGCAACATTTCAAGGCTTGATGAATAATTCCAGAGCTTATTTGAGGAAATTTGTTCTGGTTTTCTTCGATGATATCTTAATATGCAGTCCTAATCTGAATACCCATTGCAAACACCTGTCCATTGTATTAGAAATATTGAGACAACAAAAGTTGTATACTAAGGAAACTAAATGTTCTTTTAGACAACCCATGGTTGAATATCTGGAACATATCATATCAGCTGCAGGGGTATAAGTTGACCCACACAATGTGAATGCTATGCAACAATGGCCTAGGCCCAACACTGTGAAATAGTTAAGAGGTTTCCTTGGTCTAACGGGTTATTACAGAAAATTTGTCAAAGGGTACGGGGTTCTGGCTAAACCCCTAACAGACCTCCTTAAAAGGGATAGCTTCAGTTGGAATGATGATGCTGAGGTAGCCTTTCAAGCATTGAAAACAGCCATGTGCAATACACTAGTCCTTGCATTACCAGACTTTAACCAGCCATTCATCGTCGAGACAGATGCTTGTGCTGGAGGAATGGGAGCAGTGCTAACGCAAGGGAAGAGACCTATTGCATAGATGCGTAAAGGTATTAACAAGGAGAAACTGGGGCTATCTCTATCTATGAAAAAGAGTTGCTAGCACTGGTCACAGCAGTTGGGAAATGGAGGCATTATCTAGAAGGGCACCACTTCATAATTAAGACAGATCGTCAGTCTTTGAAATACCTCCTTGAGCAGAGAATCACCACTCATCTCCAACAAAAATGGTTGAACAAACACTTTGGGCTCAACTATGAAATCCAGTATAAAAAGGGGACAGAGAATATTGTAGCAAATGCTTTATCACGAAGGGAAGAGGAAGGAGCAGAGGTTGCCGCTATATCCCAGATTATTCCCAGTTGGGTGCAAGAAGTGATAGATAGTTACCAGGGAAATGACATGGCTAACCAGTTGATCGAAGAACACCTAATCAAACCTGTAGAGGTATCAGACTACTCTTACAAAAATAGGTTACTCCAGTACAAAGGAAGGCTGTATGCGGGATCAAGTGGACAGATTAGAGCCAAGCTGATACAAAATATTCATTCTTCTCAAAATGGTGGCCATTCAGGCGTACAAGCTAATGTCTATAGAGCCAAGCAACATTTCTTTTGGCCTGGCATGATTAGGGATATTAAAAGTCAGGTGTTACCAGTGTGATGTTTGCCAACGATGTAAAGGGGAACATACTCCCTACCCGGGTTTATTGCAACCTCTCCCTGTGCCTCAATACTCTTGGAGTCATATCTCTATGGATTTTATTGAAGGACTACCTCCCTCCAAAGGTCAAATAGTCATTCTGGTAGTAGTAGACAGATTCACGAAGTTTGGGCATTTCTTTGCCTTGGCCCACCCCTTCACAGCTTCCACAATAGCCAAACTATTCTTGGATAACATTTACAAGTTACATGGGATGCCTCGGAGTATGGTATCAGATAGAGACAAGATATTCACCAGTAAGTTTTGGTAAGGGTTCTCCAAATTATTGGGGACCGAACTGCACCTAAGTTCCGCATATCATCCCCAGACGGATGGTCAAACAGTGAGACTCAATCAGAGTTTGTAGATGTAACTGCAATGCATGACCTTTCACCAACCTAAGTGGTGGACTCACTGGCTATCATTGGCTGAGTGGTGGTATAACACCACTTATCACACAGCCATCAAGATGTGCCCTTTTGAAGCCTTGTATGTAATCAAGCCACCACAGCTGTCCTTAGGGCCTTATCTGCTTACTAACATTGTAGTCGTAGATGAATTGGTGCAAGAGAGGTACCGTATGGATCAACTACTCAAGGAACACTTGGCTGAAGCCAAGGCAAAGGATGAAATGTTATGCCGATCAGCACAGAAATGAAAGAGAATTCCAAACGGGAGACTTGGTATATTTGAAACTCCAACCATAAAACAGCAATCCATAGCTACACGGGTCAACCCCAAATTGTCTACCAAATACTATCAAATTATCAGAAGGGTTCGACAGGTGGCTTATGAATTAGAGCTTCCTACTAGTTCTAAAATCCACCATATTTTCCACGTCTCACTGCTTAAGAAGAAGATAGGTGACAGAGAAGTACCTATTTTGTTCATTCCTGATGTCGACGAATCAGAACAACATCATAACATACCTCAAATAGTCTTGCAGACCCGTATCGTTAAACGGAATAACCAGGCCATATCACTCAATGGTTAGTACAATGGGTGAATGCTTCCAAGGAAGATGCGACACGGGATGATGCTACAGCAATTCAGATACAATTCCCTGACTTCCAACCTTGGGGACAAGGTCGATTTGAGGGAGAGGATTGTCATAACCAGACGCGGGAAGGAAATTCATGGGAAAGGTAGAAGAAAAGGTCTCGACGGCAGTACCAGAAATTCGAATCTGGAAACGACATCGTTTAGTTTTTTTTTCATTTAATTGTTTTACAAATCACATTTTATGAACTCCAAACACGCTTCCTGTATTACTTAAGCCACAAGAGTAAAGGGCTGAGTTGT
>CAIGRQ010031316.1:0-15321 GCA_903798375.1 Fraxinus sp. D2006-0159 | reverse complement strand
AATATAGCCATTAAATAGAGAGAAAGAAGCAGGGCTGGCATTGGGAAGAGTGATATTTGAGGAAGAGCGGGGTGCTGCTCTTTGGAGGTGGAGAAGAAGTGGTTGTGGAGGTGAATTTGAACGGCCAAGGAACTAAAGACATCGTTGGAGCGTCCAGGACGCATAGGAACGTCCACTCAGATGATCATTTGATCGTTGAAGTTCTTGACCCAGCCCATCAAATCAGCAGCAATTTTTTCTTCTTTTCAGCCTAACTCCATTTCATGAAGTCGGATTTTATCCTCTTTTTTTATATTGCGTATGTGTCGGCTTTGGTTATTTGGGTTTCATTTTTCTTTAAATTAGGAATGAGAAGAAAAAACGAGGAATTTGGGGTGAAGGATTTATGAAGGTTTTAGAAGGGATAAAATAGAATAATAAAGTTTTGGGGAAGAAGATGAAGTGGGATAGGGCGAAAAATAAAGTTTTAATGGTTAGGAAATGTGAATGACACATATAAAAAAATTGTGTATAATTTGTAAAAGAGTAAAAAGTTTGGATACTGAAATTATAATTATTCCTTTTTAATCTGACGATTTTTACTATTTTTAATGTTAAATCTAACGGATCTCAACGGCAAGAGGGGTTTTTCGCACAAAAAGTTTCAAACAAGGGGTTTTTTCACGATTTTCAATAGGATATGGGATATATCGATAATAGAAACGTTTTTAAAGAGATTTTCTGCTATGAATCTTAAAATGAATATGTAAGCTTCATTTTTAATCAATATTCTGTTGCTTGGTGTTATTATTGGTGTAAGTTATAAGATGGTTCTCGTTGGATAACCATCTTAAACTTGGAGAGATGAATTGAGGTATTTACAATAAATGCGTTCTATATTTGTATAAATGAGTTGTATTCAATTGAGACTTTTAAAAATTTTGATGGATTTTTTTTAAAATGATGACTTACATGGATTTCATGAATTTTCCAGAGATTTATATAGAATTAGTGGAAGACTTTTGTAAACTTTTATAAACTTTCATTTTAAAACTTTTAGAGACTTTTGTAAAATTCAAAAGATTTTCAAAAACTTTTACTTGAGATAAAATTTATGTAGATTTTGTATAATATTATGAAATTATCATATATGAGGCGATGTTTCTCATCATTTCTCATTCTCCTTCATTTTCCCCCCATATAATAAAAAAATATTTTAAAAAGAATAAAAATTTAAGACCTTAATTAAATATATAATAATTATTATATATAAAAAAATAAATTTAATATTCTACATTATTAATATAATATACCTTTAAAAATAAATAAAAAATAATATTTAAATTTAATTATAAATTAGTTTATATAAAGTCTTATAATTTAATTAAAATAAATATTTTCAGAAAAAATGAATGAAAAAAGAAAAAAAATTTATAAGAATATAATTTAATTCTTTCATAAACAATAAGAAAAAGAAAAAAAAATAGAAACTAATATAATCAATAGAAAAAATAAAATTTAATCATAACTCTAATACTCGTAGAAAAAGAAAAGGAAAGAGAAATATTGAATGTATATACTATTAATTTCTTTTTTTGTTTTATGTGAAAGTCTCCCAAAATCTTGTGATTAATGATAGACAAGTTTTGAAATTTTATTTTAGTACTTTCTACTTAAAAGTTAGTATCATTGAGATTTTTATAAAAGTTTATAAATGTTTCTAAAAGTCACAAAAATTTGAATACTCTAAAATTTATAGAGACTTCTAAAAAGTTTTAATTAAATACAACGTGATTTTTAGAGACTTTTTAAATTAAAAGTCTATAAAAGTATCAATTGAATACACCAATATTTTTAGAGAATCTTCAAAAGTTTATATTGAATATCTCTAAACCTTTTAAATTCCAAAACGTCATTAAAAGTCTCAATTGAATATACCCCTAAGAAGAGCACCTAAGTATTCATTTTTTGAAGATAGACGAGATCCCAATAGAAGAAATAAAGTGGTTTGTATACAAATTAATGCTGACAGAAAATGTCATAATCATCATGCATCTCGATGATGCATTTCATATGGTTCAACAATTAACATGTCGGGCATTCCCGTCCAGAACTTTCAATGTGTGCCTTAGCCAAAAAATCAGAAAAATTCAAAGTCCAACTAATCAAGAACTTGTTGAAGATATTTATCCTATTTCATATGGATTAAAATTTGATTTTCAATTAATTTTAATAAAAGTTGATAAAAAATTTTGTTCTATTTATTTATGAAAATTTCACGTGTTGGTACAAGTAGGCGGATAGGTAATATTTTATAAAGTAGGTATTTCGAACTTTTAAATCTGGGAATTGAAGTAATCTAAACGTTTTCCCACATTACCAAAGGATTAGATATATTATTTAGTACCAATTTCAAGATTTTGCATTTCCAATAAGAATCAACGACTGCAGAGAAATACAAGGGTTAAAATTTGAGAGACAAATTACTCATTTGGAAGCTGTTTCTAAAGTTTACTCTTGGGTTGACTGGACTGTTTTTTTAATCAAAAGAACAATAAACACAACAAATTAAGTTTTATTTTTAATATTTTTTTTAGTCAAACATATTTTCTCTTACTTGATGTCCAACGAAGTATGTGGTAATTCCCTGACAACATTTTCTCGATGAAGCCCCTTGTATTGGGCTTGTCTAGTGTGGTTTATTTTTCTTGTGTGGTTTACAGACTGCACAAAAAGCGAGATTTACCAAGTGCGCACTCATGAGTAACGACTGTGAATTCATACGTCAAAAAAAAAGAAAAGAAAAGGAAGAAGTATGAGGTTCCTAAAGATGATATATCTTCCACTTAGGGTATACTACGGATAAAGTTCAGGCTGCCCAGCTCATTACTCACTCTGCCATGGGACGGCTGACCAGTCCATACAATCGGGCTGTACAAGGGGTGGCTCTAAAGGTCCACACCAGCATGGGTTCTATATCTTTTAAACAAAAATGAAATATTAAAAAATATTTGTATTTTCAGTACTACTCGACTTACATATTCTTGAGCAATATAATAAATTTTGTTGAGTATCTTTGTAGTCAAAGAGCCGTGAGATATAAAAACTCAAGACCAACCTTTCCTCCATTTGAACTTTTTCTCTCTCTCTCACATTCACAATAAAAAAACTGAAAGCTACAAACAGGCTGTCCCTTTCTTTGCCACTCGTTTGTAGTTGTAGGGGTCATCTTTTGCTTTTTCCAAGATTAATATCTTGGAATATAATTTTATATTCACTTGTTACAAGGTTACTAGCCTAAAAAGGAATGTGAGTGAACTAGTGAAAGTAGTAAACATCTTTTTCTCTCTCATTAGTATCACTTTCTGGTAAAGCCCACATCTTGAAAATCATTTGTTTACCTTGGTGTATTTATACCATTGAGGAATTTTATATATGTATTTTATGTATAATGTATGTATATGTCTCCTCCTTGAATACATACATAATCCATTATAAAAGGTGGATTTGGTGCAATATGGAGCTTTCTCAATAATTTCCAAGTATAAACACACCCCCCTCCATTCCCCTTCCCCCTACTCTACTCCAACTACTATTAGGTCTCTCTCTCTCTAACACACACACACAGTATTCCTGTCTATCTTTTGCCAGTTGCCATTATGCTGATCCAGCTATAATGGAGTCACTGTCAGAGAATGAATGGCTAAGAAGACCAAGTGAGTATTCCCTTGTGTGAGTAAGTCTTCTTATTCACTCTGTTAATTTAATTTTCTTGAAGTCTGTTCGTATTGTCTGTGTCTTGTATTGTGTTATTTAGCTTCACTTTCTTGCTCCAAGCCTTCGATTTATATGTATTTTGTCATTTTCTTTACAATTGGGGTCAAGTTTTTGGCAGCCTCTAAGCTTGATTGCTAAGGTATTCAACTCCCCTTCCTCTTTTTGGGTCTCTGTAGACTTCTTCATCTTAGTCTTTTTCTTTAACCTCACACCCCCCAAAAAGTAATGTTTAAACTTTTATTGCACCAGTAATTTCTGTTTGCATGTTATAGATGACCATTTTTTGTCAAGCTGAAGTTTTAGGTTGCAATATAAAAATTTGGGTACTCCAAGCAATGATGTTTCTTTAGACCAAATATGTAAAGTACAAAAAGTTCAACAAGCAATTCAATCTCAGATTTCAATATTGATATTTTTATGGCTTATTCTCCTGATAGTCTTGTTTTCTAAACTTGATTCAAGCTTGTTTTACATGAATTTCCACTATTGTTTATATAACAGAAAAGAAGCTGTGGCCTTTTTCCTTGTTTGTTCTGTTAGTCACTAACTTCTATGATACAGAAAACTGTAACCTGTGAGATTCACAACTGAGGTTTATTTCTTCAACTGTTTCTACATTTTGTCACCAGAAAAAGCCAGTTTTATCCCACTATCTTGCCTAAAAGTCTTTAGTTTTAATGTCCTTTTACGATGGCCTATTTGAAATTTGGAATATAAGGCCGCCCATTCGAACAATTCCTAACCAAATAGAAGCTGGATTTTACCCTTTTTAATCAAAGCTGGACTGCATCTTGATTCTTGAAGTTTTATTAGTATGTAAATTTGCATTTACTAGGGTTTAAAGGGAATAAATTTCACTTGTAATATCAAAAATCCTATATCACATAAATCCAAAAACAATACTCTTCACGAAGTTGACCTTTACGGATGGAAGCTCGATGCACGGTATTAGAGCTTAAAAATCTCAAACGAGCAATTCAATCCAGTTAAGGCAAAAAGGAGCAATCAGATTCCAAGATTGATGTTCTCAAATGAGTTAGTATCTTGTGAGACGTGTTAGTCGTAAAATAACACAGTAATCAACATGTAAGGGATTTAGGATCAGTAATGTATAGCTCCCTTGTAAGTTTGAACCTCAAAACTCAATACTTACAGGGTTGAATCACTAATGTATAGTTAAAAATTGGATGAAATCATGCACCAGTTGAAAATTGTAAATGAGCTTTAGGATTTTTTGGCGATCTTAAAATGAGATCTTGTAATTGGCATTAGCCCTTGATTGAATTTTTTTTGTTCTCACATTTGTTCTGCTTATATAGAACCACAAAGTTAATGCATCCATCTTTTGTTACTGTTATGATGTGGTTTACTATTCTCATTCAATATAGATAGTAATTTTACAAGATATTGAACCAGGTGGATGATATCGAGTAGTTATATTGCATCAAATTCTCATTCAATATGGATAGCCATCGAGGGACACGTGGCATGCTTATAAAAAGAGCTTGAACGACAACAAGAAATTTGTGGGCTATCCCGGGGGACATATACCGACTTGGCTATTTGGAGGGAGATTTTACTTTTCAATTTTTTTGCGTACTGATCAAAATAAATAGTTAGTCGCATCAACTTTACAAGTGTAGAGATTGAAGGGGAGAAATTTATTCGCCAAAGAGACTGTTAAATTCAGGAAAATCTGAAACTCTAAATATTTTTAAATCTTTTAAGCCTATCGATGGCATCATCGTCGTTTTCTGGGTCATCTAAGAGGGCCAAGGCACCCAGCAATATTATCCAAGTCGCTCATTGCTCAGTTGATGGGTGTAATGCAGACCTAAGTCTATGTAGAGAGTATCACCGACGGCATAAAGTCTGTGAGATTCACTCAAAGACCCCAAAAGTCATGATTGGAGGCCGTGAGCTACGATTCTGCCAACAGTGCAGCAGGTAAATATGAAGCCTGTTCTCTTCAGGTGTTATTTATTCTTATGGCTTATTTTCTTTTCTGTTCATTTATACATTATTTGAATTCTTTCAAACTCATCTGATCCTTTGGGGACCAGTAAGTTATTTCATCAAACCTCTGTTTGGATGGATTGATTAAAATTTGTAATGCTATTTGCAGCCATTTTTTTATGTTCTTATTCTTTTAGCTCGTGTTTTTCAAGTATCCTTCTTTTCAAATAATTTGAGCTCTCTTGCCTCATGTTAAATAAATTTTGGAGCAGTCAGCCCCATTTACTTATTTATTTTACCAGCCTTTTTTTTTTCTCTGATTTTGATCGTATTCAAATGAAAGTTTATTGAACTTGCCCTCAAAATAATGCCACAACTAAAGTTCTAGACCTTAATGTCCAAGATTGATTCCAGTGTGAGTACAATTTGTAATTCTTTTCTTGGAAATGCTTCGACAGTTTTTTTTTTTTTTTTCAGCTGAATAATAGCAGAAATTGAATCTCATGGAATTTGAGTGGATCTCGTTGAGTTGTGGAGCCATAAAATGGATAAGTTTGGAGATCCATTTGAGTATTTCAATAAAATTTGAATTATATTTCCCCTTTTTTCCCATCTAAATGATTCCTGGTAGCTTTATTAACATGAAAATATGGTATAAATTTGTGTGTTAGAACTCACGAAGATATACCAGCGGTGCAAAAATAAGAGAGAAGCAATCATTTTGAGGAAACTGTTATGGTATTTGCGTCAATAAAGGCACTGTTATGCACCTACATTTTTCTTCAACCCCGTCTCTTGGGGTATAATAGTTAACAATTAGAGAGGTTTTTCTTTAAATCTTGGATTATGTAGTTTGTGATTGATAAGATTGTCATTTCCCCTCGATTCAATTTAGATTGTAGTTTATCATTTGTTTCGTGTGATGTCCCTTTTGTAGGTTTCATTCTCTCATAGAATTCGATGAGGGAAAACGGAGCTGTAGGAAACGACTTGACGGCCACAACAGACGGAGAAGGAAGCCTCAGCCTGACTCTGTCTCAAGAACTTCTGGATTGGTGTTTCCGAGTCGACCTGCTGTTTCAGGTTCAAGACTTCTGTCATTTAGTACCCCACCAATACTTCCAAATGCTGTCATGAGCTCCTCGTGGGCTGGTCTTGTCAAACCCGAGAATGACACGGGGCTATATAACAGTCAACAGCTCTCAAACTACATCGAGGGACAAAACTCATTCCGAGAATGCTCTGCAAGTTATAAGAGAGTAAATCAACTTCAATTCACGCAAGAAGAAGCTTCCATCTATCAACAACCGGTTTTTTATCCAAACACAGCATCAGCAATTACTAACAGTGGCCCTAGTACTTTTTCCAATGGGTTAAATCAAGTCGTTGACTCTGATCGTGCTCTCTCTCTTCTGTCATCGACAACCCCTGTAACTCGGGATTTTGGTTTGAACCATGTTGTTCAGCCCGAATCAATCCCCTGTGCAGACTCCTTGATTCATAACTTGCACTACAGCAGCCTAGGACAATATCAGTTCTCTCAAGAAATCGAAAGCAAACCTGTAGTTTCAGCTAGAGACTCCCATGGTAGCAATGCCTCTGGCCTTCATTTCCAGGATATGTTTCAGAATGGGACCGAGGGGACGTCTTCAAATGGATCCCATCCAACGCTCTCGTTCATGTGGGAGTAAATTTAGCCAGGTTTCATTTGTCTGTTAAACTGGTGTTTTCACATGTATAGTTATATTTGTGATTGCTTGTTGCCTGATGTTAGAACCTATGACAGAAATTGCACGTTCGATCGCGTGTTCTTAACTTGGTTTCGATGCCTTCACGGTTCCTGTACATTTGGAGTCGGCATTGAGTCTCTAACCTTTCATTTTCATTGTATCTGTGCGAATATTGCCGAAAATTATCATCAAATGATCATGTGTGTTGCACAAGAGGTACTGTTAGAGTCACAATAGATTTAAAAAAGAACAGAGAGATGGGGATCCATGCCAAAAACATTGAATGAGAATTCAAATAGTACAAACTCTGCATGTTAGTAGTCAAATGTAAAGAAAACTTGTTACTCTCTTGAATATAGAACCTTCTCTTTACTAATTAATCCAGCCATTATTTAAATGATGGGACACATGGGCGGTGCCTGCACCCGACGAGCCCCTGAGGTTACCAATAATGGCTCCGTCGGATTTTATTTTTTTTTCCTTATACTTGGAATCGCTTGGACTCACGTGGATCCGTCCTTGCTTGAATTTCTGAATTCGCCACTACTTTTCAACTAAACAATTTGGGGAGGATCCACGATGAATTGGTCGATGGATTTGCAATTTTTTTCTTTAATAGTTCATATCTTGAAAAAGTGTTCAAATCTAATTAAATAACATACACAGGAATATATCCAAATAACCAACTTATCTGATATTCCATAATTTATTATGATGATAGTATAATTAGTTAAGAAAACAATAGGACCACCTCCCAACTAAATGATTCAATTCTATCTCAAACTTGTAATCTATATATAGTCGTCACCTTCAAACTTATATGCCATAGAAGCCTCTGATTTTCACTTATTTTTGGCACTTCTATTTATATTATGGAGACTACCAACCATAAGCAAGGAGGGTTCATGAGAAGTAAACTGGTCATGTCCTTCTATATGGCCACCAAGCCTTCACCGGCTATGCAATGCACCGCCCCTGCCACCTCCACCGTTAAGCCGCCTCCACACACGGTGGCTTTTACAAAGAAAGGCAATTTTGGTGTTTCAGATGGCTATTTTCATGGCCCAAATGGAGGCACCGGGGATGAACTTGTCGATGCCAGAGCTACAAGCTTCATTTTTCAGGTCAAAGAGCGGCTTAGACTTGAAGAAGAATGAAATATTTATGAATATTTCAAAACATTATTAGTAAACAATATATATAATTGAAGAATATGCATATATTTCAGGTGTGGGAATCTTGCTTATCGGTTGTGTGTGAATGTGTGACAAAAAATACATGAGTACAAGTTTTAATTTCATGCAACGCTTATGTTTACCAATTAAGGGTATGTTTTCTTCACCGTTTTCAAGTTGTTTTCTATTTTCGATTTTTCAAAACAGTGAAAACGCGTTTTTGAAAACAAGTTAAATAATTTGATTGCACGAAATTAAATATGAAATATTCGGATGCAATTTTGCCAAAAATTGAGAAATGAAAGTTAAGAGAATTGAGGATGAGATTCTACCATTCAAATTCTGACACCATGTTTGATACTCAGTCTTCTAAAATACATTTTTCTTTCTTATTTTTAACTGAACATTTCTTAATAAAATATGTCGTTACTCTATTTTATACGAACTTTTGTTATAAATGATGACATCTATAGCTACTTTCGGTATAATTGGAATAGACATAAATGAATATTAATTTATCTGTAAAGGAAAAGGGAAATATATATATAAAAAAAGAAGAGGGGACAGTAAAAGAGGAACAAGATAAAACATGAACATCTCTTCTACCACTCCCATCCCATATGTCCCATCCCAATTCATTCCGTGGGCTCGCCTCCCAACCATTGCAACAAAAGCTAAAAGTGAAAAATTTACAACAAAAAGTACTTTTTTTAACGGACGATTTTAATCTAATATAATTGCTACCACAACAAAAGTGAAAATTCTAAAGATACAAAAAGTCCAAACTTAAAACTTTCAAAACCAATTTCTACAACGACCATCAATCAAAGACCACGTCTCCAATTTTCACTTCAAAAGATTGCACGTTATAGATAAGAACCCAAAAAGACACCGAATTGTTCCTCCCCATCAGCTAAAAGAATCCCATCAGATGGATGTAACATGTCATCTACCGTGGGTTCCTTTACAACCAGCTCAATTAAGAATAATGAGCACAAAAATGGCCCTAACATTCCTTATGTTTTATTATTATTTCATGTTTTCCTATTCGGGACCTTATACCATATTGTGGAAGGCAATTAACTCAATTAGCAAGCTATAATTGGCTAGTGGAAGTCAGAAATGGTATTTCTATTTCCCTCTCTCTATGTATGTGACAATCAATTTGGTAAAAGTAAGGTGACTGTTACACCTCTCTACACGAGGACTCCCACGTGGTTTCAATTATCCTAATTGGCAAACGGTTCGGCAATCCCACCCCTTGTACACTAACATGAGGCAAAGCTAGACTGACCTTCAAGTGCGGACGACCCGTTTTCTCCCGCAAAGCGAAGTTGGATAGACCTCATTACACGCAAACCCCATGGGAAGAGCCGGTCCAAGATGAGGCGGTGAAGAGATCTTAAACAGATCTTGTATTATGTGATTGACAAGACAACTCGCTGTCGCCGTCCCATCCTATTTTGTCAAGTCCAAGGCCACAAGCTAGACCTTATGAATACAAAAATGGTATTAAGGCTGGACTGATTGATGTTTATGACAAGAAATGTCAGTCATTTTGATGAAGCCACGTACATTATCAACCAACGACCTTCATTAAATCTTGCACAGGTATAAAAATTCACACTTAGTGCCATCCAATAGTAATGCAAGTTTAGACTCTTAAAGCAATAATCTTGCTATCATATCTTTTACTTGTTTTTCCAAAGCCAACCCCCCCTTTTTTTTATATTGGAGGCTCAAGTTTAAAGCTCTCCCACACTCGTATACTTATTTCTCCAACTGGCTTGACTGTCGGAGTGAGCGCGGCCAACTCCACCCCCTCCAAAGAAGGCCACTTGTGACTAACGATTTGTCTAAGTGTGCATGAACCGAGATTCCGTGGACATGAGAGACATTGGAATCTGTTGACCACATGATGGTAACTTTTCCTCAAAATATGCTCAACAACGTGGACCTTAGAGATCCATTATTATTTTTGACAGGATCGGACCATCAAGGCCTAGAAATAGGTCTCGTCAACCGCTCCCATCCAAAGGAGACCAGAACGTGGTCAAGGACATGAACCTCTGGGAGTTCCTCTTCATCCCCCTCCTAGAAATAGACGGGAGATGAGAGATGCTGAGAGCTTGAGAAATAAAGCGAAAATTTGGTGACCCCCTTGTTATCAAGCTAAGGGTGATTATTCAAACGATCCATACAAATCTTTTGAATTGGACGACGATAAAAAAGTGTCCCCATTCCAGATCACTTCATGCCACCAAAAAATACCCAAATATGAAGGAAATGGTGACCTAGCGAAACACCTTAATAATTACAAGACCCATATGTCTCTTAAAAGAGCCTCGTCAGCACTAAAGTGCACGCACCACTACAAACAACAAACTCAACTCATGCATACTCATCTTCCACCTCCGTATCTTCTTCTTCATCCACTGTCTCCGACTCCACCAAATGACATGTTCTCTTTTCGAACAGTTATTGGAACTATGCCCAAGTTTGTGGCATCTATAACAAATATTTCATGTGATCCTTGCATATGGTTTTGTATTCTGAGGTATGCCTTGAGTTTGACCTTTGTTTCCAAATCGACCACTATCGTCAATATTGCTCATGTTAGAGTTGGTTGGTGTTTATAGTGGGGCCTTCCCTTTGTCCAAAGGAACAAACGATGATGGTTTGGTAGGTGTGGGAACTCTCCTATAAGTGATTTTCCTCTTATCAAATTCCATTATCTCAACCTTCGTTGCTATGTTATGGACTCTCTGCAACGTCCAAATATTCTGTGACCCAATTCTAACTTAAATAGCCGTCTTCAAACTATTGGTATACCTGGCTACCTTTTGATTTTTTATTCTAACATATTGTTCTATTCTACCAACCGCATAAATTCGTTGGTATAGTCCTCATCTATACGACTGCCCTGCATGCATCCTAGTTACATACGAAACAAAATATGTTCGTAATCTGCAGGTAGAAATTGACCTATCATACACTGCTTTATCTTTTTCCAAGTTCGAATCTAACTCTTTCCCTATCTTTTTCGAGTGTTCTACAATTGATCCTACCATACTGCTGCTGATTTCAAACAAACCGCTACCATCTTAACCATCGTATCCTTCGACACATCCATAATTTCGAAAAATCGTTCAACTTCCACCAACTAATCCAAAAAGTCCCTGATCTTCAGGTTCTTTAATCTGATAATCATCGAAGGTATTTTGATTTCGGTAATTATGCGGAAGCACCTCGAATTCTTCATTCGACCCCGATTCGTTTTCATCTACTACAAGCCTCCTATTATTTCTTCTCCGTACTACAGGCTCAGTGATCCATTCATTGTTTGTTTCATATTGTTCATTCTGCCCATTGTTTCCAACACTACGCAGCAACAGTTGGCGAATCTCTTCGATCTGAGTAGTAAGATATCAATCCATCAATTTTGAACATCCAAATCTGTCCTAGTAATTGGTACGTCACCCATGGTTGTGAATCAAATATATAGAGATGGAAAGCCGGCTTTGATGCCACTTGACGCCACGCAAAAAAAGGAATTCAAGCGAAAACCTTAAGATCACGAAATTTGGAATTCACTAAATTATTAAAAAAAAAAAACTCACGAATTTTATTAATTGAAAGATGATAAAAATGATGAATTAACCATTTATTTATAAGGGTTTATGTTACGCCTCACCTCCAGGGCTCAAAGTAAAGATGCTACGTGGCAAGCAACATGGGCAGAAAGTCAACAAGAAAGTCAAAGGAAGATTTACAAGGTCAAATAATGGAGAAGTCAATCAGGACCGAGGTCCTTTCATAAAAAAATTGAGGTCCACATTGAGCCAATATCTCAAGGACGAAGCACTACAACTGAGGTTAAGGCTCTCTGAAGCTCCCCGAGGCTCTCAAACCATCCGAAGTCCTTGGAGCTGACGTTGTCTCATGCGACAGATTCGAAGATCTCTTAGAAGTGATTGATGTAATATTTGTAATAAGTTTGTCAGCACTTCAGCCTATTGTATAGAACGGATGACCTCTCATCAATACATTAATTATATAAATAGACAATGATGTGACGCCCTAATATAGGAGATGAGGCCACATGGGTTTGATCCAATGATCACGGCTAAGGCTGTATAAATAGGCTCTCTTTGTAAGTGATGGGGGGATGCATGACAATCAAATATTGGAAATACACACTTGAACTCTGAAGAAATATATACAAACATTGAGAATATCTCTTGATGATCTTTACGAGCTCATTGAACTCAAACCTCAATAAGCAATATAGTGATTTCAATACACATTTTTATATATCCTTTCACATATTCCCGTTGATCGTACCATAGGTTATTTTGGTTTCTATCCGAAAATCATTGTTAGTGTTATCGCCTTCGGTTTACACCGCCGGAGCTGAACATCTTTGTCTCCCGCCGTAAAGTGCCTCCCGCATCCATTTCCGGCCAGTTACCATCGTTATTCCCATAAGAACGCGTCGAAATCGCACTTGACTTGGCAAGAGTGGATCCGGTATCTGTTGAGTCCATTTTTTGGGGTCAACAAATTGACGCCGTCTGTGGGAAGCATACATTTAACCACGAAAACGCTTGGAGAGAATCTAGCCTGTAATATGTTTGGTAAGAAGAGCTCTAACCCTTAAAAAATGAGTGTCATTGAAGAAAGGGTTGTTAGAAACTTCCAACCCTTGAAAAAGGGAAAAAATCCCAAAATCCAGCATTCATTCAGCTCTTGAAGAAAGGAGAAATTTTGCTAAGGAAAGTATTTGAGAAAAATGAGTTCAAATGATGAAAGTGCACCTCGAAGGACAAGAGAATACCCTGAAGAAGGGGAACCCTCACGAGCTACCCCAGCCGTATGCCCACGATCCCCAACACATAGACGATGAGGGTCCAGAGGCGGAGGCAGGGTCGCAGCCAGGCTCACTAGAGAAATGGCCATAATGACTACAAACATGAGGAATATAACCCAGCAAAACTTGGTCGTGCAAAAGATGCTGATGAACATGCATAGACGAGGGGTACCCTTTTTCACCTTATACAGCCCTTGAAAATGCATTCCATGGTCCTCAGGGATATTACCATGAGAAAGAAGAAGTCCAAAACCAAATGGTTGGACACCATCACACCAGGATGGAAGCTCCCCAAAAGAAAGAGGTTGAGGTTGGCACGTCGACCAATTATGCTTCAGAAAGACCATATGAAGTCACATTCAACTTCCCACCAAATTATGAACCAGAAAATCGACCTTAGAGATCAGCAAGCTCCTTTGATAGGATGAGCATGGAGTTATCTAGAAATAGGTTGGCTCATTCTCCACTTTGCCTAGAAATAAGCAGGCTCCTCTTCCTGTGCCTAGAAATATACAATAGGAGCCTCCTAGGTACAAAGGGCAAAAATCAACATACCATGAGGAACACTAGATTCTTTCTCCTAGAAATAGGAAGGAGAGAAGGGACCGGGCAATGAGTGAGGCGGGACCCTCATAACAACCTCTCTAAACTCACCAAGAGAGAGAAGAAGATTCTGATGAACCACAAAAGTCATGCGATCTCGTGACATCGACCATTCACCATTCACAAGCCATAAGGAATGGCCTGGTGCTGAACCAGTTCACACTCCCTAAAATCCCTAAGTATGACTGGAGGGGTGACCCTGCAAAGCACCCCATCTAACGTTTGCAAGACATGCGACAAAAACAGGGCGAGACGCTGAAAAGCTTCTTGTCCTGTTTCACCGATAAAATGACCTACTTGTGCAAGTCATAGATAGAAAAGCTTTAACTACTTTGAGAGGAGGTTTAGGCTTGAACTCTCTCTTTTGGAGAGACGTGCAAAATAAGGACCCTGCTACCTATAACGCCCTGCTAGAAATGATAAAGTGGGAAATCCTCAATAAAGAATTGAGAAATCACAGGTACAGGGCCAGCCATGGACTTTTCCCTCAACAAATGCATAGGGGAAGAGGTCATATCCCCCCATTTAATAGATCCCTAGGCCCCACTTAACCACGGGCAAGCATTAGCTGCTGCGGTGCCTACTTTGGTTTATGAGGAGGTATATCCTGATGCTGAAATGCATCAGTACTAGCCCTACCTAAGGCATCCACCAAGTAGAAGAGGTAGGCGAGACGCTGAACCTAGAAATAGCCATCAATCGTATGGCCACTGCACGGAGAATTGTTTGGATGTCGCAAGACACTCCCGTAACACAAACCAATGAAGAGGAAGGTGCCCCGAGAGAAATGCTCCTCCTAGGCAAACCCAACAGCATGGGAATACAGAGCCAAGGTGCCCCAACCGAAACAACCCTCCAAGATGAAAGGATAATGATACAGAAAGGCCTAGAGAAAGTTAAAGGCAAAGACGGAGTCCCCAAACAAACAATGGCCAGGAACCCATCACAGAAATCGATATAGTCATTGGAGGCCCACATGTTGGAGGAGAATCTAAGAACTCACAAAGAAATTACGCTGGAGAGGCAAGTGACCCTCCCATGACGAGCTTTATAGTCAACCAATCCTCCACCAGGGCAATTCCATCGATCACATTTACTCAAGAAGATGCAGTAAGTGTGCATTATCCACACTGTAACGACCTATTAGTAAGGGCAGTTGTGGCCCACAACGGCCTGAAAAGAATGTTAGTGGATAATGAAAGTTCGGTTAACATCATCTTTAGGACCACTT
>CAIGRQ010031297.1:0-25715 GCA_903798375.1 Fraxinus sp. D2006-0159 | reverse complement strand
TTAAACCATCTTGAACAACTAAATTGAACATAGACATATGACAAACACCGTATATAAAATAATTTAGCATCAAACTGGGGTTGGGAAGTGTTCTAATTAAAATGTGACAAAACTAAGCATATGACAAAACTAATGCTAGATATGTGAAAAACGTCAAATTCATCGAACACTTGTGATAAATACGAATACAAATGTATACAGTAGATATTCAACTAAACAAAAAGCAACAATTTTCTTATGTAGCCAATTATAATCAATAAAACGTGCAATGACACTTTTTTATAGGGTTGGACAATTAAAGGGTTGGATACACTTTTTTATAAAGTCCTGGAAGTATTTATCTTTTGTGTAAGTGATAGGCAACTTGTTTATTGCCAAAAAATTTGACATGCTAGTTCACATTCTTTCTTGTGAATAAGAAAAGTTAGAAAAAGTAATTAATCCACAAATATATCAATTTGTCTAGCATCTAATTTTTCTCTTCCTTAACATGAGATTTTTTGTTAGTTGCAATGTGTCGGTGCTTTGACAGCAAATCCATACATATTCCTTTGAACTAATTTTACACACTGTTTTTCCTCTTTCTAAATCAAATTTAAAATTTTGCCACATCTCATGTGTATTAATTTTTTTTATGGCTAGATGATCTAATTTCTGGAGTACCATCATCTAGATTTATTGGAGAGCAACTATCATATAAAATATCAGTAAAAAAAATTGTTAAATTCCATAACACAGTATGAACTAGTAAGTAATAAGTTACTTAAAATTTAGAACAAGAAAAATTAAAATTAAGTTCTTATCTTCAACAAGAAAAATCATGAAATTCCGGTTTAATATGTCCAACCATACCTAAGCCTATGTCTGGCCATTATTGGGGTAAAAATGATGATTTAAATAGTGATTTTTTGGTGAATGTGTCGTTAAAAATGGAATAAATGTTTTGAATTTACGTGTGTAAATGTACCATTAAAAATGAGTATGAAATATAAATGAATTTCTTTTAAAAAGGGAGTTAAACATAGGCTAATTGTGTCTCAACCAGTTGCAGGTGGTCCTGCAAAGACATGCATGCCTGCATGGGACCTCCATTGAAAGAGATACAGTACTACTTTTCAATCCATGGATAAGGCTCTTCGCTTCCGCGTTTCTCCACGTTGAAGACTATTACACAAATATCTATCTATCTACCAAAATATCTTAAACGTTATTTCTTTAAGAAGTAAAACACGAACGCGTAGATTTTATTTTTTATTTTTATTTTTTTTTAAAAAGTAAAAACACGAACATGAAAGCTCGAAAATTATTTTGGATTTTCGAAGAGTTTTCATTTTGAAAATGTATCCAAAGTAGAAATGCTAACATTAGAGGCGGAGTCAGGGGAAGACGAGAAAAAAAAAATTGTACAATATTAATACCTAGAAGAAAAAATTCACATAAATAAATAAATGAGAGGGTGCCCCCTATCTCTGCCCCTGGCTACATACAAGAAAATATCTGCCTAAATACTAGTATATATGTACGAAGAACTAAATTAAAAACAATCAAAGAAGAGATAGAGATAGAGAGAGGGAGAGAATTAATAATGGAGTGTAGCAAAAGGCCAAATCGTAGTGATGTTCATTTGTCTAAAGAGGAGGAAGTAAAGATTGAGGAAGAAACGAGAGACCATTTTGATGCTTTGGCACCAAAACGCCACACGAAACCTCAGAGGAGTGAGTATTCTACCACTTACACTGATGCCCTAAACTCCATTAATGGTGTCAATAATCCTGAATATGCTGAATTCCAACGTCTCGAAAAGGATCCTCAGGTACATCTGCTGCTGCTTCTTTTTACTTATAAATGTATTCTTTGATACACCAATATAAAATATATAGATCTAGATCTAGATAAGTTTTTTGGACTTAATAAGCGTGTAAATAATTCTCGAGGTGAAAACACGCTGAGGAACTATGAATAGGAAAGAGCGGAAAGTTATAGGGTTTTTAATGAATTTTATGGATTAGATTAGACAATACTCGACAAGATCTCAATTAATTAATATTTGTTTAGTACGATCTAATCTTTCTTATCAAACATGTTATAAATGTACTGCATATATATCGAGGGTTGTGTTTAGAAAGCAAGAAACCTCTTTTTACACCTCCTCGTAGATAATTCTTGATGCAAACGGCTGATCTTCGTAGATAATCTTTCTATTTTTTCGTTTCATTAAAATAACCAGGAATTCACTCGTAAAATAGATCCCGAGATAGAAAGACTCATTCTAAAGGGCGAGTTACGTGGGACCTTTTGTCCTCGGGAACTGCCCATCAGGAATATTTTTTTTTATTTTTTTATTTTTTAAATTTTTTTTTCCCTGCAGAAACTGGTTTAGAAAATTGTGTTTAATAAACAAGCATTTCTTTTGGTGCAGAAACTGGTTTACAAAGGAAGCAAACCAGCTGAGGAGTTTATGGAAACTGAGTATTACAGTGACCTCAATTGCATTGACAAGCAACATCACAGGGTATTTTTTTATTTTACAAATTTTTTAGGGTTAAGTAGCTTACTAAACTTTGTTTTGTTACGAATCGATCGTTGAAGATTATATTTTAATCAAGTCACTTTATCTAAGTTTACGCTAGTTTGAGCCCCAATTTTTCCAAAACTCTTTTTTTCAAAATTTATTTTCAACTACACATTCTTTCACAAATAATTTTACGCTTAAACCCCCAAAACTTTTCCATATTTTTTAACTACACATTCTTCAAAAATCACTATTTCAACCCTCATTTCCCCAAAAAATGGATCTCAAACAAGGGCTTTGTACACTTGGTATGATTGTACTAGGGGTGGGGTGGGGTGGGGTGGGGGGGAATCCATTCGATCATCCAAGGTGAACAAGAATTGGGGTCGGACGCAGTCAAAATTCCTGCCAATGGCCAACACGAATTACATTGAAGGATAGCCTAAGCCAACCTTGAATTCTTCCTCACTCACTCCCTAACAATTAGATGAATTGCACGGCATAAATGAATACAATCTGAACACAAATCTTCGACTGCGATGTTGACTTTCCTGCTTTTCCAACCTAATGAAGTTCAGTCATCCACTTGAAATCGACACACAAGTTCGATGAGCACAAAGACAGAATATTTTAGCTATGTTTTTATGTACATATTTTGGTATCATAATGTGTGAATTCTTTTTCATAACAGACTGGAACAGGTTTCATAAATGTGGAGAACACAAATGGGGTTTCCTTCAGCATAGTACCAGATTCTGCAACTGAATCTCATGCCTCATGCAAGGGAAATCCTGCTACTAATGACTGGATTCCAGCTTCTGCTGATATGGTAATGGTACCTCAATAATTCCCCATTCATTACCATTTCTCAACCATGTCTATGGCATTTCTTGTATGGCAAATTAGACGGTGCTGGACAATATTAAGATAGAAAAAGATACTTCTTTCTCATCCATTTTTTATTTTATTTTTTTATGTTGTCAAGTATGGTCCAATACTGAGTGTATTTCATGCAGTGTTAGATAACATTCCACATACAACATACAAGATTTTAACTTCGTTTTCGTCCTTAATCTGTCTAATACTATCTAGTCGAACATTATACCGAGCATGTCATTATTTTCTAAACTGTGTTCTCATTTTCCTGATTGCAGAAGAATTCTGTATCTGACAAGCCAAACAGGAGTGACAACTGAAATGGAGGATTACAAGTCACTCTTGAACACGCCGCAAATTATTGCAATTTCATCCTTATCTTCATCTCATGTTGCAAGCATTTCTATTAGTAATACTGTATTCCCAATTGTGACATGCATTTCTATGCTTAGAACCGTATTTCTAAGTGTGCTATAGCAATATGAACTTTTCATATGCATTATCATTTTCTAATAAGAAGAGAGTTAATTTCTTTCCTTTCATATTCCTGTTCATATATCTTGTATCTCGGAAGACAAGGTGTCCAAACAAAAGACAAGTGAAGGCAGGGAGTGCATGACTATGAGACCTTAATCGGGTGCTTACAGCCTACAGGAGTCCCTAAAAAAAAAAAAAAAAAGGGCACCATAAACACTTATCCTGATTATCTTGAATTCAAATTAGCGACAAATGCATGAAATTTTCTAGTTACACGGCTAAAAAGGAAAAGAATATCTTGTTTCTACAATAATCCAAATAATACAAGGCCAAGGTATTGGTGCTGTTTATCCCAGGCTGAAAGATGGCTAATGTACAACTTCCTATTTCTTACAAGTTAAGAAGTCCCAAGATGATATGTACATCGGTTAGTGTGCTTGTTTTCTCCTATAGCCCCTCAACCCTCTCCTATAGCCCCTCAACCCAATTGAGGGGGAACACAATCACCACGGTTATGTTCACACCCCCGTAATGTACAAGCTAGCAGCAAAGACGATGTCACGCTTGATTGCATTTGAAGCAGTTTCCATTTTCTTGAAGATTGAAGAATTACCCATAATTGCTGCAGCTTTCCTAAATTCACGACATGTTTCGTCCAATCTGACAATTGTCCTTACTATCATACCTTCAGGAACATCAGTAAGTTCACAGATATCTGCAAATGGTGTGCCCTGTGGATAGGAAAAGTAAGTAGAATTAGATTAGACGAAGGTATTATAAGAGATATTCCCAAGCCTCGCAATGAAACTGCATAAAACACATGCCTACCCCTACAGGGTGGGAGTGGAGGGGGCAAAGGGGTTATGCTGGAAAGCCAGGTGAAAACACGAAAATTCACAAACAACGATTCACTCCTGAATACCAAAAAATATATTCTATAAAAACTCGTTGATTCTCTCAAAATTCTGAGATTTTGAACTCGTTGATTCTCACTAAATACTGAGATTTCGAACTCGTTGATTCATGAGAATGCCAACAATTGTACAAATAATTGAGAAGACAATTTTTTATTCAATAAATTCCCTCCTTTTTCAATTTCGTACTTAGCACTGGAAGAAGAACTCACAACGCCATAATAAAAATCCTAATGTGAGAAGAAAATCTAAAAACTACCATCAGAAAATGCAAATCACAAAACTACCAAAAACAATCCATAATATTCTTTTGTGGGTTGAAGGGAGACACAAAGTGAGCAGAAGAATACCTTTGCCCATTCATAGACAACTTCAACAAGACCAAACTTAAGATTCTCTTGGGCATATTCCTGGGGATCAACTGGCAGTTTGAACTGTGCTTGAAGCTCTCCTAGTCTTATAGCCGTGTCATACAATCTGAAGTACAAGAGAACTAGCATTATCTTTATAAGAAGAAATGGACGACAACTAGCAATATTTCCGTTTGAATAAAATAAGGGACAGATAATAATGCCAATCATAACATAATTATCCAGGAGCAACCAGAGAACACATCAGAACAAAGCAAAAATCCAAGAAACTTGGTGAAGTGATGAATGTGATCCTTATACTGATCACAATAGCAACAATTCAATTAACACAGAAAATAGATAAAAAGGTAGGGGAAGCAAACTAAAATATATGTTTGGCTAAAGCTTAAAACAAGTAGAAGTTACATTCAAGCTTCTTTTGTCAAAACACAGTTTTAAAAGTTACCTTCTCTTTACAAATGAAACTTTTCACAATGTAAATCTAGAGTCTGTTTGGTAACAATTAAAATCCAATTAAAATTGAAAATATGGCCGTTATTGGGTCCCACCCATCTAATAAAAGTCAACAATAACGGCTATATTTTCAATTTTAATCTGATTTTAATCTCTACCACACACCCTCTAAATATTTTATTTTTATTTTTCTAATTATTTTCAATTACACATTATACTATCCATCTTAGTGAATATATCAATGAAAAACCTAAATAACCGTGGAAAATGAAGATACTTAGAGCCTGTTTGGTACGGCTTAAAATCCAATTAAAATTGAAAATATGGCCGTTATTGGGTCCCACCCATCTAATAAAAGTCAACAATAACGGCTAGTTTTTCAATTTTAATCTCCACCAAACATGCTCCTAATAAAACATCAGCCAAAAAACACCAGTAATATAGAAATACTACCAAATTTAATAGCACGTATTAAAGAACTCGACAGTAGATGCAAGCATAAATTAAGAGTAGGAAAAATATGCTACCTCTTTTTAGCTTGAGACAGCTTTGGGGTAAGAGAAGGTTCAGAAGTGTTCTTCTGCTGAAAAACAAAGGCAGACATTATTGCCACAGCTTCTTCTGGTTCCAGATCGTCCAGTTGATTTTCAAACAAGCACTCAGTGCATATCAACTCCTCCCCAGAATTCATTTCACAGGCAACACGGCCTTTAATTTGCACTACGAGGTCAGAATCAATACAACCAATTTCCTTCAAAACATCTATCTGTATTGACATGACTAAGATGTCAGGTAGGACTATTGAGGCTCGAGTTCAATCATAAATAAATTACCAGAATAAATTCAATTTCTGCCAAAAGAAAGTAATGCAATTTTATGTGGAGACGAGGGCCACATACCCGACCCTGAAAGTCAGGCATCTGCTGAAGTGCCTCATCTGACATTTCAAACTTCAGAGCATTCACTTCCTCTCTGTGCCACTTCAATTCTCGAGCTATCTTGATGTTCTCGTTCAATTTAATACATCCATGACACTTATTCTGTGCCATCTTCTGCAATAAGCTATTCCAAATGTAGTAAGCTTCAACGATGTCGACGTCTTTCAACTTCAGATCTGGCAATGACTTTTCATCATCATCTCAATTGAAAAGAAATTCACGAAATAAAATCTGAGAGCATCCAAATAGACCAAATATTTGCTATATCCAGAATTCAGTACCATGCAACTCTCCGATGTCCATATTAAAGAACGGCAGCACGTACTCGGACTTATATTACCCTACCTAATACATCTACCTTCTATCAAGGTTAAGGACCCATTGGCGAAAAGATGGACAAGTACTGAACATGATCACAGGTGAAGCTGGCCCCAAGTCCATGGGATTCATGTAGCTCAGCCAAAGTAGCCGAGATGAGGCTTCACTGACTTGAGTAAATATGTATAGCACACTCCAAAAAAGAGAACCAAAAAAATCTGATCATAAATCAGGTTTTTAACCTTAATGAGGAAAACCTCCGGCATAAGAACTAGTATTGCATAATTAAGCACATAACATGTACAAGTGGAGTGTACTAGTTAAACAGACAAATACTAATAATATTCGAGTTCCTATCTTAATTGATCCCTGAAGTTCACTCAACTTGTTGATTCTTTCACAACACCTGCAAATGATTGTCATGAAACTTGCTTGAAATTCTCTTTTAGTATCTAATTAAGGCAGCCCCCATCTACTGTGTTGCATTGTTACTATAAATAGTTGCCTGATATTGAGTATCTCTAATGAGCTTAAAATAAAAGCTGCTTATGTCGTTTCTAACCAGAGCGTCCCTAATGCGAAACAAAACAGATGGGACCCAAAACACAATCTTTCCAACCTTGCCGTTATGTTTTAGAGTGTTCCCACACACTGCTCTTATTCAAACTCTACTGGTGTAAATGTCTCCCCAGGTTATTTTATGGTACAAATAAGGTACTAAAAAAATATTAGGGTGGGGGAACTAAAGATTCCCCCCAGCACCACCACACTCGCAACCAACCATTCAACCCAGCTGCACAATCAGCCACAAGCATAATCACATGAAAAATGCTACTCCTACACACTTTGGTACACATCCCTCTCACATGGGGATGGGGCCCACGTGGGGTCCACAATCGCGGGCCCCACCCCCATGTGAGGGGGATGTGCACCAAGTTGTGTACCAAAAATGTAAGAGTAGCATGGTTCTAATCACATGATGCTGCTGCACCAACCACTGTCCAATTGACCACAACACTGGAAACTACAGTAGCCAACCCAAAACCACTGCCAACCAAACCCCTCCCCCAAATTAACAATTATCATCACCATTGCCCATAACCACAATCCTAATAAAGCTAAAAATGTTGGTAGACTGAGCAGAGGTGGAGAGTAAATCACCTCTTAATGTTTTATCCTCCAAGTGCCAACTCTATTTTGGCATAAAAAAGGAAAGAAGATTATCATTTATTTTCTTAACATAATCACTGGATTTAAGTTAGGAAATTCTGCTATCGTGGCAACTTTTCTTTCTTATTAAGAATTCAAAATATAAATAGTAGTAAAATAAAATCATGTAAACAAATAGTTTGAGGATGCAGTGTTTTAAAATTATTCTTCCTATGAATTCTCTCCCAAATTCCTAATCTTATTATCTTTCTTTCTCAATTCTTCTCTCCACTTTATCTTCCTCTCTCGTTCGGATAAAATTGGTATCAGACCTACTTTTCAATGACTAAACCCTTTCCCCAAAGCTACAGTTCTGGTGATGTTCGTTGAATAAAATAATGTTCAGTTGCCAACAGCACGCGCTCTATGAACCACATGGAGTTTTTCTGCAGTGCTCCGATTTTGATTCTAAAGTGGTCTATATCTTCTGAGATTTCAAGCATTGATGCAAATTTGGCGGAACATATTTGCAGTTGAGTGAACGAAGTTGAGTTCTTTTCAGTTATGGGGATATGATGGAGATTGTGACGACGATTTTGGTGAAGACTTAGCAAAAGACACTTATTATTCGAGGCGCAATAGAAAGTAGAATAAGATATTTTGATTTTTCTCTACATAATTATTAGTTTTAAATTGTGAAGTAGATTTGAACCGAAAAGAACGGCCAGAAAAAAATCATGCAGCCAACTCTATGGACTTCAAATAAGGTTAATTTGTTGATTAAAAAAAAGGGAAATAAAATTCTTCCATTCAAGGAATACCGACATTTTTAGTCCATGAAACTAACTTTTCTACCATGAGACCCCATTATAAACAGTAAATTCACAAGAAAAACTCCCAGTCATTCAACAGTCAACACCTTACTCGTGATACATCACTCTGCATTGACCACAATGACACGAAGTCTCGAGTTTATTAGCCACCCAATCAGTTTTCAGACAGTAAGTGAAGAGTGTTCATTGACGTACCTTTCACTGGATCCAAGGGAGGTGGATACTTATTTCCATCAGATTTTAGAGTCAGAAGCTGCTGAACAGTATTTGAATAGGCGCCAGCACTAACATCTTCAAGAAGTCGAACTTGGTCAATCTTTATTCTGTGATTGCATATGGCCAAGAACTCTTTATTATCGACTCCCCTAACCTCGTAATTCACTCCAGCAGCAAAACCACGGTGAGGTAATTTTATATTGACAACACCAGATCCTTTACGAGATGTGACTGAAGAACAATAATCATCCTCCAAAACACGTTTTGATTTTGGTACCAATATTTGGAAATCAGCACCCTTTTTCTCTTTCGAATTTCCACTATCTGACTGTGTAGGCAGTGTTGAAGGTAATTCAGGAGTCAGCACTAACACCATGTACTGTTTTAAGTTAACAGAAGGGGCTTTGACAACAACCGCTAATAGGTGATCTTGGACCTGTCAGTGATTTTTTTTTTTTTTTTTAAAAAAAAGTCAAAACTCAAAAATATAATGAAAAAGGAATAAGTATGCATCCCTTCTTGTAATTTGTGCGAATTAGACGTGCTAAGAAAACAGCTATGAAGCTAAAAACATACGGACTCTACTGAACCACTTGACCCAAAAGCTTAAAATGTTAGCAAAGGTCACACGTATATCATTTAAATCTTTGAGTTCAAAACACACCCCTCACTAGCGGCATGGCGGGGTTCATACTTTTCATCAGAACTTGACGCGCATATTCCATTAAATGGGTATTGGCAAAACTTGAACACAAGACCTAGGCTTGCTCCTGTATCATGTTGAATCAGTTGATCTAAAAGCTTAAACTATTAGAAAGGACCATACATATATCATAATATATGTAAAATGGTTTAACTTCACTTTAACCAAAAGAATTTGAAAACATAATATGTCCCTATTTGATTTTGCTAAAAATCAGATTTTTAGTAGATTTTAAAAAAAGTGGATGAAATGTGTGGTTGAAAAGTTGATAAAAGTTGTGGGTCCCATGAAATGTGTAGTTGGAAACGAACTAGGGAACGAATGAGTTTTAAAAAATGGGGGCCAAACAACGGTTAAACCTTTCACTTAAGAAGACTGAAAACAGTACCCAAGAGGAAGTAATATACTGGAATTTTGAGCAATTACAAAATAAAAATAGAAATTAGAAGCATATACTGGAGTGCCTTTTTAAAATATTGTAAGGAATTCAAACTCGTCAATTATGAGTGATATTCTCAAAGGAAATGCCTAAGCAATGAACTGATAAAAGCATCCCCTCTGTGAACAAGTATTTTATTTGGGAATAATTTTAGCTAGTGATGAACTTCAAAGTGTACTCACGGATTGTGATTTTACAACTACCACCCTTCCAGGAGTGAGATATTGTTGGGAAGCAGGGGACTGCATGACTGCCTCTGTTATCTGATTGCTATACCTCTCAGCCTCCGAGTACAGGTTATAATATTCTTCTATAGCCGGTTCGCCCTTTATGCATCTACATCCATAAGACATACTTGATGAACCAATTTATGGAATTGTGAAACATCAAGCTGTCTGTCTCACAGAAGGTAGCATTCACATTTTAGTTATGCTTCTATCAACAATGGTTATATCTAATGTGCTTACTCGATGGCTTTAGTAGGTTGAGCAAGCTTTAGCATTAGAAGTTGTTGCTGCTCTGGAAGTTTCTTCTGAGCATGAAATTCTGCAAAACTTCTTTTCAGCATGTCTTCTACCTGCAAAGTGATGCTCCTCAACAAATATCAACAGCACGAACAACTAATGCAAGTAATTCTTCAACACATTGAATCCATAAACTAATATCTTTATTCTTCATTACTGGGGTGGTGGCATAAACTCAGTCCCTCCCTCTACTCACTACTCTGAATACCTTTATTAAACTAAATGCTACCAAATCCTAGTCAGCTCGTTTATTATTATTTCAAAACCTTGGTCTGTCCCCTTGAGATAAAATCATGGATCCCCAAACACTTCACCTCAGCAACAGGTTTCATAAGAAAGACTGGTCAGAGGCAAAGCAGTTACAAGATTGACTCGAAAACGTACCCAACTTCATTAAAAAATTAAGAAAAAAGTAAACAACAAATGCATCTTAGGTTCTGTTTGGCATAGAGCATTTTAAGAAAAAAAATAACACCTGAACTTTATATGATACCAGTGGTGGGTTGTCCATGGTGGTTTGTTTGGGGGGGGGGGTTGGTGTGTAGTATGGTGGCAGCAGTTCGCACTTGTTAGGAGTGGGCAACAATTTTAATATCACTTGGGTCATGCAACAATTCTAACACAGCTCTGCCATATAATGAAGTTAAGTGTAGCAGGCAGCTCAGTGGTGGGAGTGAGGAGTTTGGTAGTAAGGGAAAGCAAGAATGAATAGAACGAAAATAGGAAGATATGGAGTGGGGATGAAAGGGGGAACGAAAGAAAGATGGCAGAACCTGTGGGCATGGAGAGGGGTTCTCTGTGCACAATGGTGATGCAATATTAATGGTGTCTAGTCTTTGGTGGGATAGTATGCAGTGGATCCTAATGCATGGTGTTAAATATTGTTGAACAGCTATATAGCTGCTCTCTTTTTACAAGTCATTATGGACTCCAATTTAGGAAATAAAAATGTGAAATTTTAGAAAATGCAAGCAAACAGATACTCTGACGTGGACACAACCAGTAAAAACACTGAGAAAGGAAATGGTACCGATTGTACCTCTTTTTTTTTGTTATAAACTTTCTAGTGGGTCCATTTCATCTATCTAATTCTATTTGACACTTCGTCCTACACCACACCTTTCGATAATTATCTATCATGAATCATCTAGCGTTTGACAACCTCTTTTGTAAAGTAAGTCAAAGCTATTTATACCTTCAGCTCTTCAACACGAAGGAGATGCAAGATCATGATGTAGGTAAGTCGAAATTGAGATTCAAGCTTAGTTGCACTGCCAACTATAACATGCTTCAAATCCCTCTCCTCAGGTATTTCGTCACGGCACATCACAACAACTGTACCAATTTTATCTAGTCCTCTCCTGCCAGCACGACCAGACATCTGAGTATATTCTCCAGGAAGTAACGGCCGAAATTCCTTGCCATCAAACTTCCTTAAAGCATCAAAAACAACCTGCCAGGAGACAAATATAGCAACCGACAAATACATAAGAAAGATATATTGATGCTAATATTCGTGATCCAACAAGAACCAATGATTATGGAAGAGATGTGCACTATCTTCCATGAAATCTAGATTAATGCAACTAAAAATATCATTTGGAATAATATTAAATCCAATAGGAAATCTAACACAAATTATAAGGATTAAGCCTTCTTAACTCATGGTAGTAATTATACATCTCACAGAAACTATATTGATAACAACTTACCGTCCTAGCTGGGGCATTGACTCCCATTGCAAATGTCTCCGTTGAAAACAAAATCTAAGGATAACCAAGGACAACCATTAGAAGTCTCAATGATTAATTAAAAACTAATAGACACCAAGGACATGTATTTGATCATGTTTGGCTAAGCTTAAGAATAAGTTATTTGACTTTTTGTTTCGAAACATGTTAGGATATGTTATTTTTATAAAGTAAAAGTTATTAATAAGTGACTAAGTAAAAATTGCTCATTTTAAAGGCAACTCTTAAATGTCAAAATAAGTAATATACTTAATTCCAATTCTGATCACTAAAAAGATTACACACTGTAAAAATTCCTTATTTACTTATAAGTGAACTTACCTATTAGTAAACTTTTTAAGCTTAGCCAAACATGCTCACAATGTATGAACTGTATGATATCTTAAAAGATTCTATCCTCAGAAATACAATCATAATCCTGCTTCAATCTGGCATACACCATCTTTTCAGTTATTATTTTAGGAAATACACAATAAGATTCCAAAAAACCAATATATGAGTTCCACGCACAACCTGCAAATAAGATGTAAATAACCTTTGGAACAACAAAAAAAAAAAAGGCAGCAACTTACAAATTTACCTTGATTACCCCACGACAGAAAAGCATTTCCACGACTTCCTTAACAATTGGAAGCAATCCAGCATGGTGTACACCAATCCCTCTCCGAAGGAGTTCTTGAACTCTAACAACCTATAATTCATGTATGTCAAATTCCTGGATCCCAAAATCACTTAAAATTAATAAAAATCAAATAATACACCTGCGGTAGATTTCTGTCTGATCCTTTTAACCTTGAAAATGCTTTATCACAGAAGATCCGGATTTCACTTTTCTCTGTGCTAGTTGTGAGGTCAGTCCCAGTCATTTTATCAGCTGATTTATCACAACGATTTTTTGAAAAACAGAATATGACCACCTGAAGACACAAGTAATTATGTTAAATAAAAAATTTAAAGTTATATCATGACAACATCTCATAATCACATTAGTGAAAGTTTGAAGAATTAAAATAGCATCAAACGCATTTAGTTTTCAGACATCTAGTAAGCATTCGTATCTAAAAGTACAGCACTACATCCAGAATAAGTCAATATAAAACTATTAAAGTAGTAAAACAGGAAATACAATAGCCAAAGCAACTTGTTACTTTTACATTTTGTGGATGCACTAAAAAAACATAGACATCAGAATAGAATTTTTCAAACATACTGGTAAGAGGGATTTCTTTGAAAGCTTGTTTATAAGTGACAACCACAAAGAAGCTTCTGATCTCCGTGATCCCCAAGCGTTGCCACCACCACTGTTTTGATTTCCCCAACCAGGCCCAGAATTCCCCAAATTTTGGAATCCAGAATGTTTGTTCTGTTTTCCCTGAGAGAAACTTTCACGTTTCTGATTTCGAGCCCTGTCGTTGGCTGCTGAAGAACCAGAATAGGTTCCTGCACCATAAGCAACAATTGTGTTTTTCTTCTTGGTAGCATCTTTAGCAGCTTTTAAACCCTGTGGCAGAATTTTTTCATTTTCACAGATCTTGTAAAGCTCTCCAGAATAAAAAAGGCAATGCTCCAGAGGGACTGGTCTTTTAGTCGTCCTGATGAAGATAATAAAACATATAGAAATAAAGCTAAGAAAATCTATCGCTGGATTTACAAGAAATATATAGCTTGTACTAAAGGACCCCATAGAGAAGGTCATAAATATGTATTGAAATGGTCAGTGAACTTTTATTACGAGAGGATGCTACTAACCAAATAACCCGAATTTGCTTTTGTTTTGTCCGACCAATCCAATCAGCAAACTCGTTAGTGTTTGGTACCTACAGAATGAAAAAGAACACTTAATATGGTAACAGAAAGAAAAAAAACTGCAATGAAAACATAGGTACCAATGTGCATCGGCTTTCAACATTCTACTTTACTTAGAGACCATTTGAGCCCCATTTTTTTGCCAAAAATGTATTTTGAAATAGTATTTTGATGAAGAATGTGTGGTTAAAAAATAAGGAAAAGTTTTGGATTTGTGATTAAACATAAGAGAGACAAATATATTTTGACAATAATGGGGACCAAACAAAGGCTTAATATGGTAACAGAAAGAAAATTCGCACTGAAAAATAGGTACTAATAAGCATCAACTTTCAAGATTTTAGATTCATAAACTGAAAATCTGAATAAAAATTATCTCAAAGAACATAAAATGGAAAAAAATTTAGTCTTTTATTTAATCTTTTGTCAAATTTGTCATCGTTGCCTTTCCATAGTATCAAACATTTCATTTAGGAAAAGAAATCAAAGAAAATTGAGCATAAAAATGTGAACACAACAGTAACAAGCTAAAAGGATTTATAAATATAGACCATCTTCTACAAGCACTACTGAGTGTCATTTATCACGGGAGAGGAAGTCCACTTACATCCATGTTCCTTTCTCTGTTTTTCTCAATGTAATAAAAACCAAACCGGGCCAACCGGTTCAACCGGAAAAACCAAGAACCAGCCTAAAATCCGATTCAGTTATATTTAGCCCTTGTTTGACACCCATTTTAGAGAAAAAATTGATTTGGAATAGTGATTGATGGAATAATGTGTGGTTAAAAACTAAAAAGTAAAGAGAATTTTTGGGTTTATATGTAATATTATTTTATTGATAGAATGTGTGGTTGAAATGAAAAAAGAAAAAAAAAATGAGAATGAGAATGAGAAAAAAATGGATGTCAAACAAGAGCTTAAAAACCCTCTTAATATAAAACCAATAAAAAACTGGTCAATTGGCTGGTTTATTCACTGCCCGGTTAACTTGGAACCGGTTTTGCCGGTTCATTGGCTATTTATTTAAAAATTATATAATAATTAATTTTAAGCCTCTTCAATTGTAAGGCACAAAATTGTTGGACAACATAATTAATTTTAAGCCCTTCCATTGTAAGGCCCAGAATTGTTGCTTATTCAACAGTTGGCAATTCCATTTATAGATACATTTTCCTAGGATTTTGTAGTCACTATCCGGAATTGCAAAGCATCCTTTGGCTGTGGTCAAAAGCAACTCATTTGGCTATACTTAAAATCAATTAAAAGACAAAAGAATCTTTTGTCTGTTTACTTTATTAAATAAATTAATTATTTTTTTATCTTATTTTAATTAATAAAAATTAAATAATATTTTACTACTATCTAATATTATTTATTATTTGAAAATAATTTATTTATCTTTATTTAACTACCCAGTTCGACCCTTGAACCTTTTGTTTTTTCGGGTCAATGTTCGGTCCGGGTTTTAAAATATTGGTTTTTCTATTTTTTTGGACAATTAACAATTCTATTCAATTTCATTAATCCCCTGTTTGATGGCCATTATTTTGAGAAAATGGAGTTTTGAATAGTGATTTTTTTAAGAATGAATGGTTAAAAAATATGGAAAAATTTTGAGTCTACGAGCAAAATATTTAATTGTGTAATTGTATGGTTGAAAATGAGTATGAAAATTAAAGAATTTTGAAATAATGGTAGTCAATGTAACAATAGGGCCTCGTGTCTGGCCGTACTCTTACATATTGTCCGTTCTGGGAGAGCTGAAGTTCATCTTATCCCTCACGAATTTATATCGCGTATCCAGAATTCGAACCCTTGACCTTTCCTTTAAGAATGATTTAATTTGAATTCTATTACCAATTGGGCATCTTCTTCGCCTTCCACCTAAGATGCACAGGAAAGGCCCAAACCCAATCCCAAGGAATAGGGAAGTGTCATAGGGTCTTTCTGTCATAGTATGCATCTTCACATATATGTCTATTTCATTGTTTTGGGTAAATGTAAACAAATGCTCTATGTGGATGCGAAAACAATGTTTTGTATTCTTTAGTAGACCTTTACTTTCTCACACTTCATGTATGTATAAGGAGATGTGCATACCTATACTTTCTGTGTTCTTGATAAGCCAAAACCCGATTTTATAGCCAATTTTGAAATTTGGTATAGTTAATTTAATGAATATATTGAGGTTATCGTCCCTTTATCCTATAAATTCGTAAAATGAAAAGATCTTTTAAACCATTGGTTGTTTAAGACTCATACAACGTGTCTAATCAAACTCAGGATCTTTGTAAATCTTTGATGATCTAAATCTTCAATAGCCCTTTATTTCCATCCTCGTATTATTGTAAGTTTTTCCTTCATATTTTCTACTGTTGCCTTTTCTTTTTTGGTACTTATATTTAGGCATGGACTTGTTACAAAATGATTGCCTGTTATTATTGTATTCGCAGTTGTACTGTACTAGAGTGTTGCAAGTTCATCTTTATTTGAAATGCAATCACTTTTTGGTTCAGGTGGTAGCTTCAAGTCTTTGAAACTCCAATCATGATGATTAATTTTGCCAATATCAGTGAAATGCACAGATATCATCCTTGTTGAGGAACCATAAGCTTTGTTCTTTATTCTTTGTAAGGTTAGACTACTTTGTTGTCTTAAAAAATTAATTATAGAAAATTAGATGGGAAAATGAAAAATGAACACTCACAAAGTACATTAGAGCATTTCCAATTGTCGTGTAAAATAGATCTAAATCACAATTTAGATCTTCAAATTGACCAGAAACCTCTACAATGAAGAGATGCAAAGGAAATGCAAATTGAATCTATCGGTAGAAAATGAAATAAAAGATATAAATTTACATCTTTTCGATAAGATGCAAAAAGTGAATTTGGATCTTTTTTTGGTGCAAAATTTGAATTTAGATATGTCGAGATGTAAATGAGGATGTAAAAGTTGTTTTGGAGATGCTCTAAGAGAAAAGCATATTTAGCGAAAAAAATATGTACCTTTTGTTAAATGGTAGGATTAGAAGATTGAAGTAGTACAGAAGCTTGAGGAATGGCTATAGCTACGAATTCTTTAGTTGGACCGATTCATTTTCGAAGCAGCGCAACCCATCCAACCCAAATAGGTTTTATACCAAATCACGAAACTCAGTTCGAAACCAAAACATTAAGCTTGTGTTTGACACCCATTCTGGGGAGAGAATAAATTCTGGAATAGTGATTGATGGAAGAATGCGTGGTTAAAAAGTAAGGAGAATTTTTGGGTTTATGTGTAATATTATTTTATTAATAAAATGTGGTTAAAATGAAAGGAGAAAAAATGAGAAATAGAATATATGTCAAACATGGACTAAATTTAGTCTATATTTTCGATTGAGTTTAGCACTTGTGACGAACGGATTGATTGTTGTTAATAATCTTCATTCCAAATGTACACGAAACTTTATATGTTTTCTTGATTAACTACTCCAATGCACACATGTTTAAGATAAAAATAACTTACTAACATAACGAAATCAGCGAATAAGAAAAATACTGATAAATAAACACTATACAAAATCTATGGAACTCAGAATCATAAATAATGATCTATAAAGCAGTTTCTACTTATCTTTTATTGAAAGTAAACAGGTTATGATAGTAATAGAATAAATTTATAACATTGTGAAAATATATACCGAGGGTTAGAATATTATCAAATAAGATGCTGAAACATCTTTTAAATAAAATCTGAACTATAACAAATGAAATCTTACGAGAAAGGACAAGAAGATAAAAGTAGACCCCGGCTGTACTTTTTAGACATTTGGATTGTCCAGAAAAACAACCTTTGGGCATTGTCAATAGAGGTGGTTCTTATCAGTTGACTCAGATGCCTCCTTTTTCTTTTTCCACAGTGTTATTTTTCTTGGACTCACTCATAAATATCTGTTTTACAATAATAAGAAACTAAAAGAAATTGAGAAAAATGAGTTGGATTGCTGTCATTTCCGATACATTCTGATCAAAACTTGTTAATTCCAAATTGAAAAGAAGCCAATATTCCATAAATACTTAAAAAAAAATTCTGTTCAAGTCTTTATTCCATATATAGTTATTTTTTTGTTCTCGTTAATGGGGAAATGAAGTGGCAGCCAGATTCCAGGGTCAGTTTAGTAGACATGAAAGGCACTTGTTGTGACATAAGAACTTTGAAGGGATTTCGATTTTCTTGAAAGAAACCCCCCCCACACACACAGATAGGAGACTACTATTTTTACCAATGCATTGAATGCTTTGTGTAAACCAGCTAGCTTTTCTCTGTTTGGACTAAGAAGAACCGTAGGATTTTGGGTATTTTGTTGGTTGGGATTGGGATGCCTTAAACTTTGATAGGTAGGGCTGCTGCTTTTCTCTTAGTTCTTGGATATGGCTTTTTTCTGTTGCTGATGCAAAATCTAGTGGGCTCTGTTCACGAATCAGGGCTATGAAATACACACACTTTCACTTAATGAATAGGCATTTAGATACAAGTAATACAATGGAGATTATAAAAGTGTTGATGGGCCAATGACCATGTACCTCTAGATAGAGAGGATCTTAGGTGAATATGACTTGACACTCATGCTTTGGACTGTGACATTTCAAGGGGGAGGGGGTGGAATTGGCATGAGGAGGTTTTAAATGAAAGGGGACTTTAAAATAGGTATCTCTCACTAAAAAAGGGAATAAACTCAAAACCTTTTGTTTCTCACACATAAACTAGTACACTAAAACCTTCCCTGGTCGTTCTCGGTGAAGTTGCTATCTAGTATCTGCTTTTCCTGTTGACTCTTCTTGCTCATTGCTGTATTTCTTTGTGTTCCATATGGAAACCTATTCCTCCCCTACCCCACCCCCTATCATTCATTAAAGTGTATTTCATCACTTCTTTTGTTTTTATTGTATTTGTCTTTGATGTTAACTCACAAGTTGTCATCTCCCGAAAACACCCATTTTGAATGCATGTTTTTCTTTTTTAAAAAAGTTGAACCCCAACCTTGAGGGCACCCACCTGTCCTGCCATGGACCTTGGTGAAAGAGATAAATCGCAGGTTATGCATCCAAGGGTACATGGTGGAAGACTACTTGAACCCTTGACGCAGCAGCCTCAAGCAAAGCTGGAGCTTTTTCACCTTCTCCTTTTACCACTTGGAGATGTGCTCTAGTGGCACATGTTTTTCTTTTTTTAATACTATTCAGCACTGTTCTAAAAGGCGTATTGCGCGACGATGCGTGAAGGTCAAGCTATGGACTAAACAACCTTATGCGAGACATTTGCATAAAAAAAAAACGTAAAAATGCGTTTTCTTATTTTGATATTATTTTAATTTTTAATCAATCAAAAAATCATTTGATAATTAAAAATAATGCATATTAAACATCTTAAATAGATTTATAGAAATTTTAAATATTTTTTCAAAAGTGTCCAACAAAAAGATAAATTTCAAATGTTAACCAGCATTTAAATTTTAGTTTAAAAATTGTAAAAAAAATGAAAAAAGAGAAGATAATAATGGCACGCATAATCGCACATGCATGTATTAGCAGTCAACAATTGTCGTTGACAGTTAAATAAGACGCCAAACCACTTGGCTTGTAGGTTCCATCATTCATCTCACGAAGATGGCGCTTTGGCAATGCCTAGACGCACTATTTAAAACACTGCTATTTAGTACATAAGACAATGCCCATAATGCATAATATTAAGAATATGTCATTATAGGCAAAGTTAAATGAGATGAAATTTTAGACATAATTTATTGGTGTTAGATAGCATTTATTCATTTCAATTTGGTGGATGCATTATGTTTTTCTTTTTCTTTCTTGAATAATGTTTCCGAAATTTTGTTAGTAGAGATGCAAACGTATAAAAGGTATGTTTGTCTTATTAATAAATAGCCACCCATTAGATATAGCCCGCCGTGTATGCATGTCTTCAAATTTTCAGTTTATTGTGATTTAATATTGAGCAAACCGTGACACTACATGTCTCCTTAGAAGAAAGCAAGATCGTTGAATTTTAGATATAGATATGAGGAATGTGGACATATATTCGCCAATACTGTTTGAATTAAAAGCACGTCACCACTAGTCAACTTCCCATTATACAAGACTTTCATATGTACACGCCAAGTCTAATCTTCTTGTATGGATAGAGGAATTGATCATTTAATGTCAACGTAATATCGGTGGTTGCGTGGGGCAATAAAAACTTTTTAAGAGATCAACAAATGGTTATTGCAATATTAATTAGGATTTTTGGAATGTTCCTGCTAGCACGTAAAGGGATGATATAAGGATGTCAATCAGGTTGTGCTAAGCTAGCATGACTTAATTTTTGACACATGTTATGCGTGGGTGTTAAGTGAGGTGAGTCACTCGCCTTCTTGTCTTGTCTCACTAGTGAAATGAGACACTACTCCTAACTAAGACGAGTTTTGGGTGTGTGCTGAGCAACAAAATACTTTGTGCGAGTTGAGCAAAATGCAAATTTTCCTAAAAAAAATGGAAGAACCATTCAACGTTTCTCCCAGGAGAGTTGATGGGGGCGAGTCAAGCTTACATATGGCAAAGCAAGCCAGCTTGCGTGGTGGGTAGAATCGATCTCGATGATAGTTGAGTTAGAGATGACAATAAAACCCGATCGACCCGATATCCGAATGAGGGCGGGGATTACCCGCCTAACCGGGTACATGAGACGGGGATGGGGCGATGATCATTATCCCGAAGTAGGTGCGGGGCGGGTACGGGAAACATAGTTCCCACCCCGCTACCCGCCCCGTTTAAAATTAATTTCAAATTTAAATTTTTTATCGAATAAAAATAATAAATTTATTATCATTTTTAAAGAGAATATAAGTTACTTTTAACAAATTAATAAAAAGTAATAATATTTACTAACAAAAGACATAAAAAAATAAACCAAAAATTAAAATAAATAAAAAAGAAAAAGAAAAAATAAATGGGGCGATAAATGGGGCAAAGGCCCCTCTCCGCCCCGATTCTGTCCCGTCCTGCTTTAACCGGGTACGAGTATGGGATAAGGTAATAAAAATACCCGACGGGACGGAGCCTTGAACTTTTTCCATTCCTTTTCTGATAGTGCTTCTTTCTTCTTATATACCCGTCTGTATCTTATCACATGCTTCCCTTTTGGAAGCTCCACCACCAATTCCCAAGTCTGATTCTTATGCAGACATTCAATTTCTTCCACCATAGCACCCATACATCTACTTTTTTCTTTGCTGACCATAGCCTTCTGAATGTAGTTGGATCCCTGCTACTATACATAAGAAATCAAACCTTCAAAACCATACCTAGTATGTAGCTTAATAGAGCATCTAGGTCTATCGTCGCTATACTATGATTTTCCTGATCTCTTGAGCTAGAACTCTCTGTATTATGCATAATATCCTCTCTGTGATGGGTCTCTAGCTCTACATGCAATACATCTTCATACCTACTGCAGTTTTTTGGTACCTATTTCTTTTGTTCCTGAATATGTTGTAATATGGATTTCTCATAAATAAAAAATAAAAAAAAGTTTATCTCTACTGATTACCACCTTGTTTGCCTTGATATCCCAAAGCTTGAACCGCACAACTTTTCAAACACGTCTCATCGACTTTTATCAAAATCAACTAAAAACTTGAGTTTAATCCCCATCAGACAGATAAAAGGATCAGATAAGACTAAACTATAATCGATTGATCATGATGGATTATTTTCTCTCCGTAGAATCAACATTCCCATTTTCACTACTCTCAATGAGATTTGATTTTGACCCCGATCCAGTTTTACTTTTCAAGATACACGAACCGAATTTCGAATTACCAGGTGTCAACTTTGAATATGAATGGTGATAGAAGGAAAATGAATTATCCAAAACAAAATACCGGAAAAGTTAAATAAAGCCACAAACAACAGCATATAATTATTACTTCTATCATAAACTTAATTTAGTAAATAACAATAAATGAACTAGAAGTTAATGATTTAAATGCCACAACAAATGCATAAATATTTATTCAAGTTATTCTACCACTTCAATCACAAAAGAACTAATTAAGAATATTAAAGCTCTAAAATTATTTTAATTATATTAAAGGGATAATACAACTCATGAATTAATAGTTTAAATGCCACAACAAATACACTACTTAATCGTTAAAAAAAGGGGATTAAATAATAAGTGTCATGTTGATGGTGGCAATTGATGAGGAAAATTAAAGAAAGATGCTCTGTCAATTGGTCAACGAGTGAATATTTGGTTTAAGAAATAGTAAACCATAATTTTCCATTGTACTTTTCTTCTATTTAGGGTGTGTTTGAGCCACATTATTTTGAAAGAATGTATTCTGAAATAATAAATTGATGGAGAATGTGTGGTTGAAAAATAAGGAAAAACTATTGATGTGATGAAAAATATTATTTTATAGGAGAATGTGTGGTTGAAAATGAGTAGAAAAATGAGAATGAAAAAAAGAATGTGGTCCAAACAGGGGCTAAATGATTAATATCTTAATCAAGGTACATTACATATATGCTAATCTTGATGATGGAGAATGTGTGGTTGAAAAATAAGGAAAAACTATTGATGTGATGAAAAATATTATTTTATAGGAGAATGTGTGGTTGAAAATGAATAGAAGAATGAGAATTTTAATGTGTCCCAAACAGAGGCTTAATTACAAAATAATGTATTATAACAATCATAATTTAGTAATTGTAAATTAACAAGTCAATATTCATGCAAATTATCATACCCATATACAGTAGTGGATCCAGAATTTGAGTTAAGTTAGTGTGGTCGTTGATTGTTGACCATTATCGACAGTCAACGGCCATAATAGTGAGGTCATTTATTAATGTTTAATTAAATTTTCCAATTTATATGTTAATGCACTAAAACGTAAATCATATGTTAAACTATCTCCAAGTCTAAATTTTCAATTTTCAATAACAATTTATTATTTATCACATAAATTCTCCGATTTAACATTTAAATGATAGTAACATTACACAATCATATAAAACCCAATTTGAGTTTCTGTTTGAGTCACATTAAGATTCTCATATGAGCCACATTATTTTTTAAAAATGTATTTTGATAGAGAATGTGTGGTTGAAAAAAAATAGAAAAGTTATTGATATGATGAAAAATATTATTTTATTGAAGAATATGTGGTTGAAAATGAATATAAGAATGAGAATGAGAATTTTAATGTGACTCAAACAACGGCTTAGTTAGTTGTACAGCTTGATTAACAATGTATTTGTTGAAAAAATTCTTGTCATTGATTTCAAAAATAATTTTTGTGATTGTCAACCAAATTGTCGATCAAATTGTACAAATATGCACGATTGTTTAATTAATTTTCAATGTCTACGTGATGGTTATTGCATTATTATCATTCATGATAGCTATTTTCTAACAATCGTGAAATTTTATTGTCAAATACAAGATGTTATAAATTTTATATAATATAAAAAAGTGTGAATAGTTTTGTCGCGGCTATTGTCCATCATGAAAAGCGTAATTTGAAGCACGTCAACTTCGTGTTTATAATTATACAAAAATATGGTTCTAGTAAATTAGAGATTCAAAATAATTAATCCTTCAAACAACAATCTCTTCATCTTTGGAGGAGAAAGAAGTGACAGGAGAATCACTAGTATAATGCTTTTATACTAGGGCGGATCCAGGAAGTTGAGCGAGCAATGACTGTAGTTGATTGTTAACGATCGCAATAACGAGATTATTTATTAATATTTAATTAAATAATATTAAAAATTCTTCAATATAAATTAAAAGTCGTATACAATGAATAATATTTAATTAAATAATATTAAAAATTCTTCAATATAAATTAAAAGTCGTATACAATGAAAATATAATCCAAAATAACAATAAAAAAAATACATTTTCGAGCTGACATGAAACTTATAGGTAAAGCATGATTAAAATATGCAAAGTTTTTAAAACAATCATTTTTAGAAACCTAAAAAAAGTGTTTTTCCAGCTTTTAAAAAAATAAAGAACAGTATTTACATTGTCTGAATTTAAATTTTACAAAATAAATTGATAAAATCTAACAATAAAAATATATATTATGCATTGTTATCATACCCGACCCGATCGTTGATTGTACAAATCACTGGGTCAGCCGTTCAACCGCTAGGTCATTATATTGTTGAATTTTAGTTTTAAAAAAAATTAAATTAAATATTGTTTTTCTTTCATAAAACTGTATGTATATTTTCTTGTGAAATTCATTGTTAGAATTCTTCATTGCCTTAGTGGTCAAGCATCCCATTATCACATGTTGATTATAAGTTCGAATTTCACCTGTTGCAAATGTGATATAAAATTTTGATATGAGCAATTTGGTAGCTAAAAAAATTAAAAGAAAGAGTGTCGATTTCTAAAATCGAATCATTGCCTCTTCCATGTAAAATTAGCGCTTTGCCATATTAGCTACACGACATGTTGTGTAAAGTTTGTACATTTATAAATATTTAATGTCATTCTTCAAAGTTTCATAATCCACTACTTTCGATGGAGTCAACACAGACGACCGCATTGGCTTGCCAAATGCTGACTTGGCCCATATTTTTATATTAATTTTATTATTAAAAGACAATATTAGTGACAATTCTTGAGCTTTATGACAATACGAGAGATATATCTTACATTTAAAAAATCACACCAACCCCATACTTCCAGTTTTGAGTTTTACATACATTTCTAACCAATTTTTGCGTCACTCATCATTTAAAATGATATTGATAAACCTAAGTTGCCCTCGTGAGGAAAAAAATAACATTTTCTACACTTAACTGCAATTTAATTTGATCTTTTTAATAATAGATTAATATTTATGTGCATGTACAATTTTGAATATGCATGCTAGTGAAAATTTAAAACTAAAATCCGTTGAAAAATTTGGTAATAAATTATTTCATATTTTGAATTAGGCTAAAACAGAACAATACCATCCTTATCTATTGGGCAAACTGTGAAAAATCCCCTACCTTTTGGAAATAGAACAAAACGTCCCTATTTAAAAAGTTTAGTGTGGAATACTCTCATATTGTCCATTTTCTCAATAAAAACCGCGAAATGACGAATATACCTCCCATTTAAATAAAACAAAAATAAATAAATAAATAAAGAACTGGTTAAAACCATGTTTCCAAAATTTTCAAAAAATTATAAATGAATCGCAAATAAATAATTAAAATAATTAAACTTAAAAAAAAAATAACATCCTCTTCTCCTTTTATCTCCCCCACCACCACCATCACCACCCCGTCGTCATCGCCGCCCACTGCCCGCACCACTACTCCCACTCCCCAACTCACATGTACAAAAAGCAAAAAGCACTACAACAAAAATAGCTTT
>CAIGRQ010031288.1:0-15690 GCA_903798375.1 Fraxinus sp. D2006-0159 | reverse complement strand
ATAAAACTTCTCGTCTTGTGTCTAGGCATAAAAATAAAGAGTTAATACTACGTCGACCACGTAAGCTATACACCTTTTTTTAGCAAGTGAAATTTTCTTATTTTGAAATTCAACTCAACAAAGGGCTCAATTTGAAACAATAAAAGAAAAAAAAAATATAAATCAGAAACCAATCCTTATTTCACCATAATCTAACTACATATAAAAGAGTGGGTTTCTAACTATTGTTCATAAGCCATTTTTCTAACTAGAAGCAAAGCCGTATTAGCTTAGCAGGAATTGTGCCCACTTGATGGCACTGTGTCTCAGTCTTTTTCTTGTTCTTTTCCTTCTCTTTTTCTTATTTCTCAAAACATCTTTTACTTTTGATTGAGATGAGAGCATTTATTTAAGTTAGATAAGAACAATAATTATTATAATTTTTTTGTAATAAAGTGTGATAAAATTAATTTATTTTTTTGAAAAAAGTTATGCATTTTTTATTCGACGGAGAACAACTTGTTTGTTTGGATGAGTAACCATTGAATGCAAACACATGTTTTAAATAATTTTACTAAATGTTATTAGGATTTGATAACTTTTTAAAAAACTATCAATCTTTAAGCCATAAAATGTTCTTATCCAAATAAAAAAAATAAAAATGAGAACAAATATATTTCAAGCCTAGCACGAAGACACGATTACAAATTGTGAAATGCATTTCTATTTTTTGCCCACTGGGTGGTTTTTGTAATTGTAAGTGGTGCTGAGCGCTTTAAATGTCAAAGTAATCAAAAATTACTCCCAAGGTTTTTTTAAATAATAGTAGTGCCCATTTTTTCCTCTTCATCAACCTCTCATCCGACAGATTAGACCAAATGCTGGCTTTATCATGCCTTGATCTCAACTAGAAAAATTATATATTATCTATCATGCCTTACTCATTTGTGGTAATTGCAGGCAAGAAAACGCATGCCTCGTTAAAAAGGAATATGACTAATGATGATTCTGAACATATGTGTAGGATAGTGAAAATAAAAATGACGAACACATTCTTATCTTGTTTGATGATTATCTTTATCGAATAGATTATAGAGACTTTGTTCAGGTACTTGGTGATTGATTGAGATTATTTTGCATTCCATAACTAGATGCATGTCACGAATCTTTGTCTACTAACGAAAATTGTGCTTGCAGAGACATATTGACACAGATGCTAAAATTATAATTCATGTGTATCCATGAATGATAGTTATGTGTCTGTCTATCACATTAATTTTTCAAAACACAGCATGAATCATCGTTGAACCATTTCGAGCTTTAGAACATGAAGACCTACAAAAAGTCCACCAATTCGAAGAATACTTATTTACAATATATCAACCACTACACGTGCAAAAGTCGTACATTCGCTGGTCATAAGAAAAAGGCCTTCTTAGAGTAACTACAGGAGGTAACCCCTGGGCAGTCGAAGCCACAAATCACCTTGCGCGTCTGGATATGACACGTGTCGATTTTTGTTCTCCTCGTTCTCCGCCTTGCAATTTGTATGTGAAAACAAAGATAGCAATTGAGAGGACTGCATCTACTTTCTCTCTCTAACCAGAAATGGCCGTGGCTCAAATTTCCAATTCCCTCTGCTATTACACTTCCATTCGAGGTAATTCTATTTCTTCCCCATTTTATAATTGGTGGTACTATTTTAGTATTTTTCACGCTTCAGGTACGACTGTAAGTGTAACTTCCACTTATTACACGTGTGTTTCCAGATGTTTTCGTGCCAACTCCGGCAAGGGTAAGTTCAACAGCTGGGTTCTCCCGCAAATTTGGAACGGCCTTCGCCACCGGTTCTTCCATCTGTAAGCCCTTTTGAGTTTCAATGATTTTGAAGATTTTCACTTTTTATTCTACTTGCTTGCACTTGGAAATGGGAATGAACTACTGTATTTGGACATGCTCTACTGAACAGATTTTACTGAGAATTGATTCAATTTAGTTAGGGATTCAGCAGAAATGGTAATTGAGTAGAATCTTTGTAAATTGAAGATGGAGTGCTTTGAAACCAGTAACTAGTATAAAATAATGCGGTGGACTTACTGTAGTTGAAACAGAAAATAGTAACCCAAGCCTTCTTTTTGCATATACAAAGTTGGATTCAGTTGTCAAGTGCCCGGGTTGAAAATAGGATTGATAGCTACTTCAAAGAATTAGAGTTTTTGCTGTCCATTTGATTTGATTTGATTTTCCACTAACCGTGAGTACAACAGAGAGCAGCAACAGTGCAAAGTTTATCCCAGCACAAATGCCAAAATAATTTAACAACACATAACAAACAAACAAAAGATAACTGAAAATTACCATACAGTGAAAAGAACACAATTCAATTGCATAAGTACTGAAAGGAAAAATCTAGATAGGCTAAATAGCATGCAATGACTGCAACTGAAAGGAAAAATAAGAAACAGCTTGCAATAGCCATGCGCCACAAAAATATAAAAGTACATGCATACATCTAACTACCTTCGACAGTTTCTGCTTTTAATGGTATCGTATACTTTTGTGGAATCTTGATCACACAAATGTACACCTTGATACAATCTTTTTACTCAGGGGAGGGGAAGACAAGGTTCTTACATGAAGTTCTCGAGTTGGTATTCAGTAAGCCAACAATCACTTTAAAGCCAACCCTGCCGTCTCACCCTCTCCTTGAATTGTTCATAGATTCATTTGCTTTCGGTTTCTTAAGTTAACACTATACTTGTGCATTCTTAGGTTTGTATTTGCTTGACTTTCATTTATGGTTGTAAGGTTGGTTGATTTGAATGAGAATTTAATGGGGTGGTACTAATGCTCCTTATCATTTCCAGTGATTCAGAGACCTCGCCAAAGAAACCCTGCAACCAAAGCAACATCAGTTTCCATAAGATGTGAGCAGAGCACTAAGGACAGCAACAGTTTGGATGTATGGCTTGGGCGACTGGCAATGGTTGGCTTTGCAACTGCAATTAGTATTGAAATAGCAACAGGCAAAGGACTTCTAGAGGTATGTGTGCCTATGAATGTTTATATTGATTCTAGTTTGTATGTTAAGTTACTTCTTTCAATTCTGCTGATTCACTTGTTTCTCGTAAATCATAAACACAAACTCAAACTCAAACTCAAACAGAGAGTAAATGTAACCATAGTTTATATTTTCTCATCTATTTACGGCATTTTATAGATATGTGCGTTGTGATGCTATCAGCGTCTTTTGCTATATACTTGTGACGCCCCAATTACTTTGTCTTCAACCTTTGGATTGGGAGTCATGATATTGCTATTGGTTCCACTTCAACTTCAGGATTCCAACTCTTAAATGTAGAACATATAGAACGTATAAGGGTATTTAGAAGTGTCTAAAGGATATGGAGGAAAAGAAGATGGGAGTCATTTCTCCCTCTCCAACTCTAAATAACCTTACTTAGGAGCTTCTTTTCAAAGGAAGCTCTTTTCTCTTGTTGTTTGAGATACTTTGTGAATCTTCAGGATTTGCAGCTGATACCCTTTGCTCGTGGGCAGAAAAATGTTGAATCGCCTCATTAAAAAGTTTAAGCTGTCTGGGAAGGGATGTATTTATTTAAATTTAGTCTTCAAACGCGTCACCCCATGTACAACTTGGATTCTTTTTTCGTTAAAGGCATTAACACGTGTACAATTTTTACAAATGGGTAAATATAAGAGATAAAATGTTGAACCAACTCTTCTAAAAGCTTAAGTTGTTAAAGATGAAACATATATTTTGTGAAATTTAGTCTTCAATGGAAATTTCCTTCTAACTTTGTTAACTATTCCAGCTTTACATGTGCAAAATATCAAATAACATCTTTTCTGTACTGATGATCATGTTTCCAGAACTGAAAGTTGAATCATTGAAGTCTAGCCGAAGTTATAGCTGTTAAATTCTTCTCTGTTTTTTTTTTTTCCTTTTCTTTTCGTGGCCTGTTCTGTGTTGGTACATTTTTCACCATTAGCTTTTCATTGAGGTTTTTTTTCTTAATCTTGCAGAATTTTGGGCTCACGTCCCCCTTGCCTACTGTGGCCTTGGCTGTTACAGCTCTGGTGGGAGTTTTGACAGCAATCTTCATCTTCCAATCTGCATCAAAAAATTGATTAGATTTATTTCTTTCTGTTCAGTGCCTGTAAACCTTGTATTTTTCAAAAATGTCGTCTACTATATTGTTATCTTTTCTTGTAATTGATCTACTGCCAACAAAAGTGATTATTCTGGAAGAAGTACATGCATCACTGATTCACTATTCTTGTTCCTTCTGTATAATTTTTAGTACACAATCAAAAAATTGTATAAAATAATGTTAGTATAACCAGATAAATAATTATGTCAGTATAACAAGATAAAACTCTTTTTTCTTTGTCCGATGAGTAGTAAAACTTGAATAATTAATTAGTTATTTGTAGTGTTGTGCAGTAGTTGTTTGTACTCTATCTACTATACTTCTACTCCTTTCAAAACTCCGATAGTCGATCTCTTCTTTCACTCTAAAAATTACTAGCTTGCGAAACTTACGGCCATGGCACATGTTTCGTTCTTTCTGCTAATATGTACTGTGTTGTGCACAATCCTCCTCGCCCTTGCAGCCTCCCATGCAGCATATCCTCCTGCCTATGTAATTGATTCCGCTGAGGAAGATCTTGTCAATACCCGTGAAGTGCATGGAGGTGGTCATATCATCGACATCACCTACCGTTATCATACAGACATGCCTTCGTGGGAATCTGATGAGGGTATCGACCAATTCTTGTTCTTCCGAAGAGCATGAAGAATGGGTCTCTGGGCCTCCGGCAAATAATTCCGCGATGAAGCTCCCAACTCACACTGGAACTCACGTTGATGCATCCTGGTCATATTTTTGATCACTAGTTTGAAGCTGGGTTTGATGCTGACACCCTACCCTAGACCTCGAAGTTCTCAATACTGTGCCCGTCTGCAATGCCAAGTTACGTGGTGGTTATATTTGACACAAGTTACGTGGGATTCATGAAAGATCGGGCAAAATGGCTTGTAGATAACTGACATTAAACTTGTCGGTAAGCTTTACGATATTGTTTTCTAATATGGTCCATAATAACTAATCGAGAAGAAAGTTTTAGTTGGCACCTTAATTGCTTCCTTATTATGCATGTCTTTACATGTAACTCTAGTTTGGTCGCTGGTGAATCATGAATTCCTTGTGATGGACAATGATGCTGTGCTTTCACGTGAGGCACTCATACCCTACCTCCAGCGTAGGGCATGTTTGGTATGCAAGTGGACGTAATTGGACACTATATGAATAAGATAATGAAGTTCATAGACGAAGCTTAAAATTAGTAAAAAGTTGCTTACATGTAACTTTTTATTTTCAAACTATTTAGATAAGTTACTTTTTTTATATATACTTTTAAGAGCATGTTGGGTTAAGCTTCAAAAAAGTCGAAGCTACTTTTAAGTAATTTTTGGTTTCCAACATGTTTGTGATAAAGCCAGACTCTTAAAATAGCTTAATGTGGATTATTTGACAGAAATTCTACTTATGTACTGTTTTTCTAGGTAAAAATCCCATTTTGGAGATGGATTTAGCAAAAGGAAGAGTTTAGGAACTAAAGAAAAATGATGGAATTGCACGGCTCTAAAAGTGCAAGGACTTGATTGGAAGAGCTTCGGAAGTTGATTAATTTTTTATTTTTTGCAGAGTATGAGGACTAAGATTTGAACTTCGAAAAGTTTGGAGGTCGAATTGAAGGAATCAAAAACTTGAAGGATCAATTTGAACTTGACCAAAAAGTGGAGGACTAAATTAGAATTTGATTGGAAGTGCGTTCGAGAAGTCTTGATCTAGTTGCTTTAGATTTTAAATTTGAACAAACTCCCCACCGCAACCTACATGAACAAAGGGAAGTGAGAAATCAACGCCTCAACTCAACGAATGACAACAAAAAAACTGAATACATAACCCAAAAGATCCATCGCTAGTGTATCCTCTAAATTGGTGCCACATCAACTTTGAAAAATGTGCATGGTATGCACAAGCGGATCCTTCTAATACACATTATGGTGTAGGCTTAACCACGAGAGGCGACCTTATTCAGGATCACCTCCAGTGTATAATTGAAGTCACCAACATTTGCCTTTAACCTCCATATTAATTTCACTCTTAAATCCTGGCTCCTTATTTATTTCACAGTGTGAAATTAGAAATGCTAGTTCATATTTTTCTTATTGCCTTTGTAAAAATCTTACAAAATACTATGAGAAATCTTACAAAATATGTATCTTATATAACAATAAACAACAATTAAGTCTTAATAATGTGATTAATTACATAAATCATTTCTCAGTTTTATTCAAATTCATTGTGAAATATTTACAGATTATAGGAAGTAAAATGCAAATAGCCATAATTCCTTAGTTTACATTATAAATTAGGTAATTAGTACATAACGTCCTCACCTTTCATTGTTATTGTGAAAAACGTCACTTCCTTTTTTTCTTTTCTTTTTTTTTTTTTGGATTTTTCACCATTATTTTCACATTTCATTGCCCAAAAGGTCATTTTCACCTAATTTTTCAATTAAAAATTATGAAATAATGAATATACCCCTCTTTTTAAATAAATAAAAAAGAAATAGAAAAAAACTAATTGCAGCCTCAGTCCCAATTTTCTTTAAAATGCAAATAAGTCACAAATAAATTATTGAAAAGATAATTAGTACATAATGCCTCTATCTTTCACCGTTATTGCGAAAAAGTCTATACCTTTCATTTTTTTTTTGACATTTTCACCCTTAATTACACATTTGATTACGCAAAAACATCATTTATATCAATTTCATCCAATTTCTCAATAAACCTATGAAATGACGAATATGTCATCATATTTAAATAAAAAAGCTAAAGAATTAATTGCGATCATAGTCCCATTTTTTTAAAAGTGAAAACAAGTCCCAAATAAATTATTTAAAAAAATTATTTTTGTTAGAAAAGTTGCAAACGAGAGTTCCGATTAAATTTATTTAAAATTAAAAAAAATTAAAAAATACAAAAGATCCCAAATAAATTATTAAAGAATTAGAAATTAAAAAAGTAGATATATATATTTTTTAAATATGATTGTATATTCATTATTTTCACAGTTCTTTATTGAAAAATTGAATGGAAATGATGGTTTGCACAATCAAATATGTAAGTAAAGGTGAAAATGTCAAAAAATAAACGTTTTTTTCGTAATAACGGTAAAAGATGGGGACATTATGTATTAATTACCCTTTTAATAATTTCTTTGTGACTTATTTGCGCTTTTTAAAAAATTTGAGATTGTGTTTGCAATTGTTTTTTTCTTTTTGTTTTATTTAAAAAGAGGGGTATGTTCATCATTTCATAATTTTTAATTTAGAAAATATATGAAAATGACATTTTCAGCAATAAAAGATGGAAATAAGGGTAAAAATGAAAAAAAAAAAAGAAGTATGAACGTTTTTCACAATAATAAAGAAAGGTGGGGACGATATTTACTAAATACCCTTATAAATTAGGAAAAATTTCAGTGTGGTCCCCCAACTTATGGCCATTCTGCAATATAATTCTTCAATCTACTTTTCTCGGCAGTATCAGTCCTAGCTTATTAATTTTGTACCAACATTACTCCCCAATGCCTATTTGTGTTAGTTTGACAGTCAACTCTCCCTTATATAATGACCCTTAGCATTATTATAATATTTATACCTTATCTAATTAAGATTAAAAAATAAATCAAAAGGTAAGAAAACAATTGAAAAAATAAAAAAAAAACTTATCCCTGGTTTGATTTCCATTATTTTCAAAAATACATTTTTCTCTTTCTTCATTTCAACCACATATTTTTCAATAAAATAATATCACGCGCAAATTTAAAGTTTTTCCATTTTTTTACCACATAAAATAGAAATTATTATTTTTCTTTTGTTTGTTATTATCTTTTTAATTTATTCTATTTTAAATTAAAAAGAAATGAGGGCAATTATATTCACACCACAATTTTTAAAATGAATACGTAACACCATATTTTTATTGCAATGAAGATCTCCAACCTTTACTAATTGTAACATTTATGACATTAAATTTTTTGTCGCATTTTTATCTTTAATTTTCAATTTCAAAATTTTTTTTCTTGATTATAGTTATCGTCAAAATATCTCGTTAGCATGATTTGAAATGTGGAAGATATATTTTATCGAAGTTTTTGTATTTATTATTTATTCAAAAAAAAAAATAGAGGACAAATAAGCTTTTTATGTCTTCCTAACGAATTCTTTTGTACAGAAATTGTCATTAATGACAATATGCTAATTAATTGAAGTTTAAGGATAAATATACGATAAAAAGGACATAAATGTGACAATGTGCAAAAGATTAAGGGCATATTCGGTATAGATTAAAATTGAAAAACTAGCTATTATGTTGATTGTTATTGAACGAGTGAGACCCAATATAACGACTATATTTTCAATTTTAATTGGATTTTAATCCCTACCGAACATGCCCTAAATAAATTGTAGCAGGACCCTTAAAAATAAAGCTCACGTTTAGTCAAATAAGTTCAAAAGCAACTTTTGAATCTCAAAATCTATTTTCGACTTTTCAAAAATCATGTCAAACGGGTCATTGATAGATTTTGATAAAAATTTGAAAGATTGATAAAAAAAAATGTAAATTTCATAAAATGTGTAATTAATAGTTAATTTTAACATTTACAAAAAAAAAAAAATTAATCTAAACCAAATATGGCTTATAATTGAGTAATATGATCTTCTATTTTACCCTTCAAAAATTGAAGAAGTTCACGTCACATGTACACTTAATGTCAAAATGACATAAAACTCCTATTTGATTTAGATATAAATTTAAATTTTTTTAATAAAAATTAACGAAATGTGTGATTAAAATTTGTTGTTGATTTTAATTTTGTTTTTAATCCAACTTTTTAGTTGAACCAAATATGGACAAAAGAAGCATCAAGGACTAAATTCTTCACGAGCAAATAGGCTGGGAACGATACTGCCAAATAGATAGGTGGAGAACCAAGTTGTGATAATGCCCATATATTGGGGTCCGGTGATGAAAATCTTCCTGTAAATTATTTCAAAATCTTGCGGGGGCTTACCGAAAACCCTCACTCAGTGATTCCCCCTCCGTTTGGAGAGAGAAAGCAAAGCTAACAATGGAAGGCGCCTCCTACCAGAGATTCCCGAAGATCAAAATCCGGGAGGTGAGGGACGATTACATGAAATTCGAGCTGCGGGAGACGGACGCGAGTATCGCCAACGCGCTTCGGCGTGTGATGATTGCGGAGGTGCCGACAATCGCCATCGATTTGGTAGAAATTGAGGTGAATTCGTCCGTTCTCAACGACGAATTCATCGCCCACCGCCTAGGGCTCATTCCGCTTACCAGCGAGCGTGCCATGGGGATGAGGTTTTCACGAGACTGTGATGCCTGTGATGGAGATGGTCAATGTGAGTACTGCTCAGTGGAGTTTCATTTGAGAGCAAAGTGTATTAATGACCAGACCCTTGACGTCACTTCTAAGGATTTGTATAGCTCTGACCACACGGTTGTTCCTGTTGATTTTTCGGATTCGTCTTCTGGCTTTGAGAACTCGGAGAATAAGTATACTTTTATCTCCACCTCTCCGCGCGTGTGTGGTATATCTATGTTGGATTTTCAAATTTTATATAATTCTACTTGGCTGTGGTGGTAAATGCAAGTAATTATTGGTTTGAAGATAATGTTTTTCTGTCTATTCCGTAAGCAGTTACTCCTATTTGTGCTGGTGTTGTAGATGGCTGTAAATTCTTAGGTTAAGTATTGAGTCTTGTAGGGGCTGCGCAGAATTTCCATTTTCTTTTTGGGAATGTCAAACATAGTGAAGTTGAGGTGTGATTTCTTGAAGAAAGGGTTTTGCAGAGAAGATATGCAAATTAAAGGTTACAATAAAATTTTTAGAGTGTCTAGGTTAACTTATTTTCAAATGGAAGACTACAAAAAAGGTAGATAAAAGAGGGAAAGTGCGAAGATGAAATTCCTGTAATGTCCATAGGACAGAATATGTGCCAGTCATGAACTTTTTTGGGTATATTATTGCTAATAACATGCTCCAATTATTATAAATCTCTTTGATTAATTTAAATGCAACCTATTGAAAATAAGGCTTAACATGGCTTTTTGTAGTTGCAAATGACTTTGTTCCATTGATCTTCCAAGATATTTAGTGATAAACTAGATGGAGTGGTGAGAAAGTATTCATGTACCCATCCCAATTGGAAATAAGACTTCTTTTTTCCTTGTATCCAACCCCACAACCCAACCAAAACATTTATACAAAATAAATAAATAAATAAATAAATAAACCCCCTAAGACTTTGGTGGAATAAATGCTCCACTAGTAGCTTGGAAGACGTCTAAACAATATGTATTGCCCATTTGTGAAGAATATAGTTTTTGTAGCACTTGTGATGAAGCAGAAAGCAAATTATTGCAATTTGTTTGCCATCTTAGAAATTTTCATAATGCTTTTTCCATTTCACTGTCATCTTCAAGTGCCATGTGAAATTTTATTCCTTTGTGGAAATTATGTGATTTTGTTTTGGTTTTTTTTTTTTGAAGCCTAAAAAAATGTGAATGCTTTTACTAAATATCTCTAATGTGTGGGGAAGTCTTGATCCTGGAAGCTATTGTGAATGGATTCTTATCTATATTTAGTTGCATATTTCTGTCAGTGACATGTTAATTTGTGTTATTTAAAATAGGCTATTGCTGTATTGCAAGTAATACATGGTTGAAAGATTTGGATTTTATCGAGAATGGACTAAGATTGATAGAAAAATGAGTGAAAAAAGGCTTTCTAAAACAAATTAGGATTATTCTATTTGTACATAATCACTTACCAATTTTTTTACCGAATTGACAAGTGGCGGCTCCTTCAATGGGGGGCTGCCATTTGTCAATTCGGTAAAAAATTTGGTAAGTGATTATGTACACGTAGCGCGACCGAACAAATTATAACCTTGTTGATTTGAAGACAGGAAATTTTTCATTCTTAGCCCTTACAATGGCCCCGGTTAAGTTAACGTCACCGAGTTAATAAGGTAGAGAGTTGTCCCTAAACTTGTCCCTGTCAAGATAATATGTTTGATCCTGTCTGTTGAGTTAACTTTATGGGGTCGAGTTATCCTCTTTCAAGAAAAATTCAACCGTAAATGTGAAGATGTTTGATTGCAATAGAGATGATGAACATCCAAATTTGTTTGATGATCAACAATTTGGGTACACCTATGATTCTTTATTTCTTTCCTTATCCATATCGACGAGACAAACTGTTGGCAAAAAATGCTATGCAAAAATTTGAAAAATGAGGGGAGTAATCATGAAAATCCAAAGAGGAAACCTATATAAAAAACAACTTTGTTGGATTAAACCTTTTTCAAATGGGTATGTTTGACATTTTTTTCATCTTTTAAGTTAGAATAAGGCCCTTACTGAAACCTTAAAAAAGGCGCCATCTCCACTCCCAAAATATGGAGTTTTTGAAAAATATACCATTAAGATTTAGGAATGAATTATGAATCTGATATTAGATTTTATTTGGATTCCCTTTGCATTAAAAGACAGGAGATTAGAGAGATTTAGAAGGGGAGTTCGAAGTTTCAACCTTGATGCCTAGAGTCCAGAACATTGTTAGTGGTAACAATGGTATATCCATGAACTTTCGGTTGGTATATTCTTCGTGGTAATATATTAGCTCAATTAAGTTATTTAGGTCGTATAGAAACTTGATGTCTAGAGTCCATAAACATATTTTCTAATGCTTTTTCAGTGCATTATCAGGGTTAACTGTTGTAAAATTTCTTTTATGTGATTTACTGCTATGATTTTTGAAGTGTAATTCAAGAACTGATCCTATTCACTGATAAATTGTGTCATTTTATTTAATGAGTAATAAAACTAACAATGTTGGGCCACTTTTTGTTGTTTCTGCTTCATTTTTGTTGATCTTACATATATGATCTTCAGTGGCAATAATTTTCTAGGGAATGAATACTTGGATGATTAATGTCTATTATAGGGGAATTATAATTGTGAAGCTACGCCGTGGTCAGGAGCTGATTCTAAGAGCCATTGCTCGGAAAGGAATTGGTAAAGATCATGCTAAATGGTCACCTGCAGCAACCGTCACTTTCATGTATGAACCTGAGATTTATATCAATGAAGAATTGATGGAGAGCTTGTCACCTGATGAGAAAAGGGAGTTTGTTGAAAGCAGTCCTACCCCAGTGTTCAAATTCGATGAGATTACGAATCAGGTTGATCACAAATCTCATTACTCTGTTTGGATTTGGAATTATATGTATGATGAAATGATGTGTGCTTATTGAGCTTCTCTCTTATTTTTTCCCATATGTTTGATCTTCTGAAATTTCATTCAGCTGATTTTTTGAGACACTTAACCCATGTTTGGCTACCGTTTATAAACAATCAAACCACTTTTTATCCATGTATTGTATGGGGCACACAAGTATTACCCACTTATCCACCACTAATTTCTTTCTATTAATAATTTAAACCATTTATACAACAACTCCGGAACATGCTTGTAATTCACACTACATACATTTCTTATGTTCATTGTGACATCCCATATAGCAAAATTTTTTAAGTTACAAGCATTCATAATAATGTTTCCTTGGACTTGTAAACGACTGCTTGGTTGTTACTATGCAGCACCTCTTTGGTTTCTTGGTTCAAGTCCAACTGTTTTAGTTTCTTATCATAGCTTGACGTGCTTGTCATGTAAGTGGTGTGCATTTGATGTGTAGTCTTGTGTACAATGAGTCATTAGTATCGAAGGAGAAATTTTAGAGTAATTTAATAAAAAGATAGGTTTGTGATATTTGAATCTTATAGAATTGATTTATGGATGCCATCAGAATTTATAGCTGTAGATGGAGTTCATACAATCTTTGGTTCTCATAATTACTTGTTAAATAACAGTCAACACAACCATATATCTCTCCTCTCCGTAGCACAGACACTTCAATTAGAGTAACGTGTCCGTGTCGGACACGAGTCGATACCGACACTTCTCGGACACTCTAGCAATCATTTTTCTTTTTATATTAAAAATATTATATAGAGTCTGTTTGGTAGGGATNCGTGTCCGTGTCGGACACGAGTCGATACCGACACTTCTCGGACACTCTAGCAATCATTTTTCTTTTTATATTAAAAATATTATATAGAGTCTGTTTGGTAGGGATTAAAATCGGATTAAAATTAAAAAACTAGTCGTTATTGTTGACTTTTATTAGTCGAGTGGGACCCAATAACGGCCATATTTTCAATTTTAATTGAAATTTAATTGTTACCAAACAGGCCCATATTGTTAATTCAAAATTATTAGCAAGTAACAAATATATACTCATGTTTAAAAGATTTCAACAAGAAACATTAATAATAAGTATAAAACTAAATTTATACTTATATAAATGAAGAATTTTTAAGAATTTAATCAACGTGTAGATGACGTGTCGTATCTGTACTTTTTTTAAAAATTGCGTGTCAGCGTATCCGACACGTATCGGCATCATAGTCTCTTCTAGTTATGCAACAACAATGTAACAGGAAGAACTAAGTTTTTACTTGCTACATGATACCTTATTATTATGATTTAAAATGCAAACTAGGTAGAAAAGGGTGACCAAGAGATCTTTGATACAATTCCATAGTCCTTCCATCACCTATATTCGGCTTGTATATCATAAATGACTTCTCGGCAAATGCTTTAAGCACATGTTATTAAAATATTATGTTGTTTGAGGTTTTAGTATTTAATGTCTCTTTTTTCATTTTTAACTCTCTCCTTGCAGGTTCTGATTCATGATGCCGAGGCATATACGTACGACGAAGAGGTGATTAAGAAAGCTGAATCAATGGGTAAACCAGGCCTTGTAGAAATCCGTGCGAAGGAAGATAGTTTTATTTTTACTGTTGAGTCAACTGGTGCTATCAAAGCTTCTCAATTGCTTCTCAATGCAATAGATGTGCTGAAGCAGAAGTTGGATGCAGTTCGCTTGTCGGCTGATACAGTGGAAGCCGATGAACAGTTTGGAGAATTGGGTGCACACATGCGCGGAGGATGATTTGCCAGACCAGGTCGAATTCTACTTCAGTTTAGAACTTATTATGGCAATGAATGATCATCCATTTATGTAATTAGTTTTTGAATTTTCCTTGCAAATGCAAAATTTGTGTAAGAGGTGAACTGCATTCTAGGATAGCTTGATCCATGCATCGTCCTGAAATTAATGTGTTCTCTCTCACTCGACTTCTATTTCTGTATGATTGTTGGATAATTAGGTTACTAGCTGTTCTCAGAATGCTAGATATGTTGTAGTTCTTTTCCATCTTGTTTTGGAATTTATTCTCACTTATTTAATCCAAATGTTTTGGAAAGGAATGTACAAGTAGAGGAGCTTCAAGAAACTTTTGATAGCTGATACCTGCTTTGTGTGTAGTACATATTAGCAGGATGAACTTTGTATACAAAAATCACAGGCTAAATTATTGCTTGGAAGACACACGCCTTTATCTTGATTCAAGGATTTAAAGGTGGGGTTCTGAACCTGCCGATTGAAGAATGAGCGGACGACTCAGCCATGTCTTGGTTAAGGAAATTTTGGTCAAAACTCAGCAAAAAGTTGGGTACCAGCTATTTTCTTGCATTGGAGTGGTTTGATCAACTATCCTTTTGGCTAAATAGAATTACATGACCTACCTTTGTTGGCCAAGCTTAAAAAACCTACTTATAAGTATTTTACTGTTGAAATAAGTAACTTAAGAGGCTTGGATCAGTTCTTTAACGTCCATATGTCTGCCAAGCTTCACAGTTTTGGTACACAACACTTTATCTTGATTTCCAGGTGTACCTTTTTGGTCTGAATGGGAACCTGCAAAGACTAAGCAGACATAAATTTTAACCCCTAAACAAGAAGAAACAGTGAATTCCCCATCTAAAAACTTGGACCACCATTGCCAGTAACGATGGTCATTCTCTTATCATATACATTCAATTCAATGCCTCTCTTTATGTAAGGGTAGCATTTGTGGGGGCACAAGGGCTAAGGTCCTACCATGAAGATATTGGACTTTTGTGTGCAGAACAATTGTCGAGTTTATCATCTTGTGCTGAAGATTTCAGACATTAATGTGTGAACCTTCTATCTTAAAGAGCAAACTGAGGTTTTCAGTTCTTCAGCAGCATTGTTATCTAGGGAGGAGGGAGACTTGTAAATATGTTTTGTAACTAGTTATGAAAGAAATTGAGTTGGCCAGTCTAAAAAAAGTTGTAATTCTTGAGTTTAAATATAATTTTAATTCGATACGAGTGCGTAAATACACCAATTTAGGTTTCACTTAGCTACTTTGAGTATTTTGATCAAGGGTGCTCTTTTACACAACTTTGAGAGCAAATTAGTTTGAAGTATACTATGTTTCAGTTGATTTCAATTGGTAATTACGAATTTCATAATAATCTCTAACGAAATTGTTTGGGTGTTTATATCTCAAAATTTCTAAGATTTCAGCAAAAAGAAAAAAAAGGGAAAAAAAATCTTCATTGAGAGAGAGAGGGGGGGGGGGGG
>CAIGRQ010031261.1:0-10295 GCA_903798375.1 Fraxinus sp. D2006-0159 | reverse complement strand
CAAGGGGGTGAAATAGCATAATTCAACAAGAAAAACAATTTCTTTTCTAGAAGATATCTTTCTATATTAATCAAACACATTTCCTTCCCTTTTATTTCTTTCCTTTTCCTTTATTCCTTTTTCTTTTTATTCTATTTTCCTTTTTTTTTCTTCTCCACGTTTCCTTCATTCTTCTCCCTTCCCTTTTCTTAATTTCTTCTCTGTTCCGCGTTCCGCCACAAGATTACCATCCGGCTACCTTCAATCAGCCATCAGCCGTCGAGCCCAGTAAACTAACGACCCAAATTAGTGCCAGAGATATCTTAGAGGTATCGTTTATTGATTTTTATTTGTTAGGTTGTTATCAATTTGTACGGAAACATTGTGAAATGCAAATTAGGTTATTTGATTGCTATATATTCGTTTATTGGGTTGCTATCAATTCATTTATTGGATTGTAGCAATATCATAGATCTACGGTAAAGTGAAGGTTCAAACTCGATTTAAAGTGTTGTGGGTTCCAAATTATCATAATGTTTTGTTTCCTTAACTTCTTATTAAAGTTGTGTTTCAACCAATTCATGAAATAGAGTCTTTGTTCTGTGTCTTTGTTTTGTCATTGTTTTGTATATTTCCTTTTTGGCTCTAGTTTCCATTGAACCTTATTCTATCACATTTTTTTCTCTGTTTTTTCTATGTAATCAGGTGTATTTTTTCTTTTCCATTCTATTTTAAACTATCAATACCTTGTAATTTTTATGTAAACCACTGATTTGTGTTAATGGTTCTTGATTTCCTTGGATTTATACTTCATCTCTTAGGGCTTTCTATTGATATCAAAGTCAAGAGTGATGTTTTTGAGAATTTAATTTAATAAATTTTTGTGGTGATCAAACATATACATGTCATTATTTTTTTGTGTGGATGAAGGTATGTAATTTGTTGACCTATTCATAAACGCAAAATGCGTTAAAGTGAACTTCTAAGAGCCAATTCGATTCAAAGCTAGAGATCAAATCTTCTATGAAGGTGGACTAGACTACTAGGTAATCCCAATCTTGTACATGCATATGGCATTTTGCTGGTTCTTGAATTTCAAATTGTTCTCATGGACTAATTGAAGGATTCAGAGTCAACATCTTAGAAATTATTGGTAAGGATTACATTTACCCATGTGGCCAAAACTTTTATCCTCTTGACCTTGCTGATTACCCCATCACTTTTGCTATGTTGAAGGTAAAGAAAATCGAGAATGAAAGGTGAACCATGTTCTTCACGTTCTAGTTCTTTATTCTGGCAATTGTCATTGAAAAAGGTCCCCTGGAAAATATATTGGGAGTGGTGACCATGTTTGGGTCGATGCCATCAATTTCATGAAGTTGTTCAAACAAATCATCAAAATAATTAATTGATTCTTACTTTAAACACTACAAGAAATTTACACTTTCCCTACCAATTTTTGAAAAACAAATTGAGATTTGTAGACAGATTCACTTTTCTACACAAAAAGTATTCTTGATAAACCTGCGTTTATATGTAGATGTAGAAACATCTGTTTGGGAAGTAAGAAACTCCAGCCATATACTGGAAAGTACGATTTCAATATGTTTCGTAGGACTTTGATTTGCTCCAAGATTTTCAATAGCGGTACCCACAAAAAGTAGGTTTTTGCTTTCGTCAAAACAAGAAAAACAATTTCTTTTCTAGAAGATATCTTTCTATATTGATCAACACATTTCCTTTCCTTTTGTTTCTTTCCTTTTCCTTTATTCCTTTTTTTCTTTTTATTCTATTTTCCATTTTTTCTTCCCCACGTTTCCTTTCTTCTTCTCCCTTCCATTTTCTTAATTTCTTATCTGTTCTGCGTTCCGCGACAAGATTACCGTCCGGCCACCTTCAATCAGCCATCAGCCGTCGAGCCCAGTAACCTAACGACCCAATTTAGTGCCAGAGATATCTTAGAGGTATCGTTTATTGATTTTTATTTGTTAGGTTGTTATCAATTTGTAGGGAAACATTGTGAAATGCAAATTGGGTTATTTGATTGCTATAAATTTGTTTATTGGGTTGCTATCAATTCATTTATTAGATTGTGGCAATATCATAGATCTACAGTAAAGTGAAGGTTCAAACTCGATTTAAAGTGTTGTGGTATCCAAATTATCATAATGTTTTGTTTCCTTAACTTCTTATTAAAGTTGTATTTCAACCAATTCATAAAATAGAGTCTTTGTTCTGTGACTTTGTTTTGTCATTGTTTTGTGTATTCCCTTTTGGCTCTAGTTTCCATTGAACTCTATTCTGTCACATTTTTTCTCTCTTTTTTCTAAGTAATCAGGTGTATTTTTTTTCCATTCTATTTTAAATTATCAATACCTTGTAATTTTTTATGTAAACCACTGATTTGTGTTAATGGTTCTTGATTTCCTTGGATTTATACTTCATCTCTTAGGGCTTATGCAATCGTATTGTGTAGTTCTATTGCTATCAAAGTCAAGAGTGATGTTTTTGATAATTTAATTTAATAAATATTTGTGGTGATCAAACATATACATGTCATTATTTTTTTATTTTTTTTGTGGATGAAGGTATGTAATTTGTTAACTTATTCATAAACACGAAATGCGTTAAAGTGAACTTATAAGAGCCAATTCGATTCAAAGCTAGAGATCAAATCTTCTATGATGGTGGACTAGACTACTAAGCAATCCGAATCTTGTACGTGCATATGACTTTTTGCCGGTTCTTGAATTTCAAATTGTTCTCATGGACTAATTGAAGGATTCAGAGTCAACATCTTAGAAGTTATTGGTAATGATTACATTTACCCATGTGGCCAATACTTTTATCCTCTTGACCTTGTTGATAACCCCATTCTTTTGCTGAGTTGAAGGTAAAGAAAATCGAGAATGAAAAGCGAACCATGTTCTTCACGTTCTAGTTCTTTAATTGTCATTGAAAAAGGCCCCCCGAAAAATATATTGGGAGTGGTGACCATGTTTGGGTCGATGCCATCGATTTCATGAAGTTGTTCAAACAAATAATCGAAATAATTAATTAATTCTTTCTTTAAACACTACAAGAAATTTACACTTTTCCTACCAATTTTTGAGAAACAAATTGAGGTTTGTGAAGGGATTCACTTTTCTACACAAAAAGTATTCTTGATAAACCAGCGTTTATATATAGATGTAGAAACATCCGTTTGGGAAGTAAGAAACTCCGGCCATACTACTGGAAAATACAATTTCAATATGCTTCGTAGGACTTTGATTTGTTTCAAAATTTTCAATAGCGGTACCCACGAAAAGTAGGTTTTTGCTTTCGTCAAAACAAGAAAAATAATTTCTTTTGTAGAAGATATCTTTCTATATTAATCAAACACATTTCCTTTCCTTTTATTTATTTCCTTTTCCTTTATTCCTTTTTTCTTTTTATTCTTTTTTCTTTTTTTTTTCTTCCCCACGTTTCATTTCTTCTTCTCCCTTCCCTTTTCTTAATTTCTTCTCTGTTCCGCGTTCTGCCACAAGATTACCATCCGACCACCTTCAATCAGCCATCAGCCGTCGAGCCCAGTAACCTAACGACCTAAATTAGTGCCAGAGATATCTTAGAGGTATCGTTTATTGATTTTTATTTGTTGGGTTGTTATCAATTTGTAGGAAAACATTGTGAAATGCAAATTGGATTATTTGATTGCTATAAATTCGTTTATTGGGTTGCTATCAATTCATTTTTTAACCTGAGCTGTGGTTTCTATTAACATCAGGGGATAGTAAAAATATGATTCCAAATCTTTTGGGTGTGGTAAACACAATCCTTACTTACCATGATGAAGGGGAAATTCTTATTCTTTTATAATATTAACAAATTTTTGAACTTTTATTTTGTTTTGAAAGAATTTATTATTATTTTTATTAACAAATGTTTTTTTTGATAAATTAAGTTTGTTAAACTGTTTATGTTTTTAATGTATTATTTACTAAAAATTGTTCTTAAATCTTATTGATATTGACATAATCTTTAATTATTCTACTCTCTCTCCCTCTCTCCAAATCCAATAAAAAATTTTCTTGATTAGAATTTTGAATTTTTAAGATCTGATTAGAAATATGGCTGAAATAAGGAGAGCTTTTGCTTCGATGTGGGCTCTTTCTTCTCCTTCATCTTTTCTTCCTAATGGAAAAAAAATTCAAAGTTGACCCTTTTTTTAATGATATTTTCCTTGTTAGTTTTTTTAGTTTTGAATGGGTTTGGATTTTGAAATTTTATTTGCACACAGGAAGTGAATGATACGAAGGAAGCAAAGGAATCGACGAGAAACGAGTTTAGTTAATCTTGGTAACGGTTACAATGCACAAAAGCCGGATGAGTCGGTGGTGAAGAAATCGTGATTATATAATATAAGTCCATGTATGGTGAGGATTAAAATTATATTTTTAGTAGATTTTGATAAAAAAATAATAATAATAATAATTCAATTGTGATTAAAAAGTCGTGGGACCTATAAAATATTTGGTTAATATTGATTGATTGTCTTTGAATTAGCTTAAAATATGATTTAAATCAAAATCGAACAAGTCATTAACTTGCATTTGATATACACTTGAAGCTGCAATGCGCTTGTGCATGCGTGCGGTTGGCCTCAATTATTATAATTTATAAACTTTGGCATAATGATTTGATGAAAAATATATGTGGTTAAAAGGAATTAAAATTTTTGAATTTTTGTAATATTATTTTATTGATGAATGTGTCGTTGAAATATATTTGTTATGCACATTGCCTTAGAATTGGAGGTTTTATTGACGTTCCACAGTTTAATATTCATTTGAAATTTTCAGTCATTATCTAAGATACTGTGGTATTGTCAAATTATCCTCAACTGTTTAATTTGTTTAATGTCAGCTCGACTGTTTGGTTTCTAAATATTTGCTTGGGAAATGTCAAATGTACACTGTTGAGTGTACATCATGAATGACACTCTTGAAATGATGTGTTGCCGTGTGGCACAGCGTGATCGAAGATGTCAACGATGATGCTCATGTAGCATGATTGTATTTGCTTTGCTTTTGTTTATTGTCTACTTGGGAGTTTTCGGGTGTGTTTGACACCCATTTTTTGAGGATAAAATTTTTTAGAATAGTGATTGATGGGAAAATGTGTGGTGGAAAAGTTATAAGAAGTTTTAGATTTATATGTAATATTATTTTATTGGAATAATGTGTGGTTGGAATGAAATAAGAGAAAAAAATAAGAATGAGAATGAGAATGGGTGCCAAACACGGGTCATTCTATTTAATGCAATTTTATTTACTTGCTTTTGGTAATCCCAATTTATTTCCAATTTGAAGAATTGCCGGATGGGACAATTCAAAAATATTGTCACAAAACTCTCTTTAGGTCGTTAGACATGAATATATTACTAGTAATTGCATCTTCGTTTATGTCTACATGCCGTAAGATTAATTTTAGCAAAATAGGAAAAACTATATAAATATACTACGTAATTCAAAAAATGAAATTTCATACTAATTCAAACTCTGATGTTATATTTGATAGGTTGGACAAATAGTTCAAAGAAAAAAATGAAATCATTTTCGGATTGATCTTCATGTTCAGTTTTCATCCATCTTCTTCCGCTATGTCATGTTCTTTAGTTACTTTTTTAAATTTTTCATAAATTGGGATTTTCTTCTGAAGATCATCTTTGCCAAAGTGAAGGTAACGCTACATATTGTGATGCGATGATATTGGTTATGAATATCATAATTTATGAAATAGGTGAAATGAAGATCTAGTATATATGTTTTGAGAATCGATAAAATATCATCAAAAGATGCGATGTGAGAACTAATTACTGAATTCGTGAATAAATTTATGTAGTAACACATTTAGATATATTTTGTAGTTAGTTGTTAAAAGCTTAATAATTTCAATTTCTACATTTGCCAATCATAATTGCTACATCAGGTTTACACATATTTGAAATTTCCCTACCAAGTTTTGAAAGACAAATTGAGATTTGGGGACAGATTAACTTTTTCCCACAAAAATTACGTTTCGTAGGGCTATGATTTGCTTCAAAATTTTCAATAGTGGTAGGATTTGTGTCCACAAAAAATATATTTTTTTCGACAAAAATTTGATGGACAAGATATATCTTTTGCCCGACAAAAATATTTGATACTCATAGGCTAATAATTAGTGGGAGAAATTTCAATTTTTATTTGTTTTTTTAGTCCCGTTCCTACGAAATGCATATTTGAAATGAAAAGATAATTGAAAACGAAAATAGAAATTAAAGAAAAGTATTTCCACATTTTTTTTCACCTTTCCTTTTCCTTTTTCTTCTATTTTCCCTTTCTTCCCCATGTTTCCTTTCTTCTTTGCCCTTTCCTTTTCTTAATTTCTACTCTGTTCCGGCGTTCCGCCACAAAATTACCTTCCGGCCACCTTCAATCAGCCATCAATCGTCGAAACCAGTAACCTAACGACCCAATTCAATGCTAGAGACAGCTTAGAGGTGTCATTTATTGGTTTTTATTCGTTGGATCGTTATCATGCGGGCTCCAGTGGTTCTCATTCATTGTGCTTCCTTGGAATTATTTTTGACCATTGGATTGAATGAATGGTTGAGATCTAATCCTATTAGATATCTTTGGGCATTGACTTTTGAATTCAAATTGGTGGCTTCTCTAGTACGCCAAACACTCTCTCACTTTCTCTTCTTTCCATATAGTGTACCTTTCCTTTGTTTTGTTAGAAGGCAGAGAGTTGAGTTCCACATTTCCTACTTCTTCTTCCCTATATCAAAATTGACCAGTGAGCCCATTGACTGAGGAAACCTTGGTATATTCTTAGGCCTGAAATAGTGGTAAAGAGTGAGTTTCTCTGGTGGTTTTGGGTTCGATTGTTGGTGGAAATCTTGGCTATTTTGGGAGATCTCTTGATCGATGATCCAAGCCAAGTGAGGGATGTTCTAGCTAGTTCTCTAGCTCTCTATGGAAGGTGATTTGCATAAACATGGAAGCTGTTCTTGAGCCAAACATTTTCAGCCATTAAACAGGGAAGAAAAGCTCCAGTTTTACTTACTGTACATTTCGGTTTTCATGGTTTTCATATTCTGTCAATGGCTTTCATTTATGCTTCATATATATTATAGTTGGTACTGATAGGTTGAAAACATTTGACTATAAATGGATGGTTTTATATTATGCATTCTATATATATGTTTAGCATGTACTGTGAGTTGAATGTTTCAAGTGATATATGCTATTGTTCCCAACATATCAATTTGTAGGGAAATATTGTGAAATACAAATTGGGTTATTTGATTGCTATAAATTCGTTTATTGGGTTGCTATCAATTCATTTATTGGATTGTATGGCATTATCATAGATCTACAGTAAAGTGATGGTTCAAACTTGATTGAAAAGGCTATGGGTTCCAAATTATATAATGTTTTGCTTCCTTAACTTTTGACTAAAGTTGTGTTTCAGCCAATTTATGAGATAGAATCTTTGTTCTGTCCCTTTTGGCTCTAGTTTCCATTGAACCTTATTCTACCACATTATTTTTAGGGTACCTATTATAAAATGCTCATTCAACTGTCTTAACTTACTGCCAGTAATTTCCAGTTTTCTGATAATAGAAAATATTCCTACAAACTGTCTTAACTTACTGCCAAAAATCACCAGTTTTCCATTGGCACTGTGCTATTGTCAAATTTTGGGAAATCTTACCTTTGGTATGAAACCAAGAACAAGAAAACAGTGGGGCAGGGACCACTTACATAATTAGGGAACTTTTGGTATGTAATATTGAATAGAACAAGACACTATAATTGATAAGATTTCAGTTTTTTAGTTTTAGTTTGATATAATCTAGTGCTTTGGATACTGTCGAATACAGTTCAATTTACCAAGCCCAAGCCCGAAAAAAGAACCTACAATTTGAATTCAATATAGTCAGTAGAAGCTCATATACATACAGAGAGGGCCAAGTCATTCAGGACGAACACCTTCACTCTTTCAAACCCACACCAAAGTCCCTAAAACAGAAAAAAAGTTAATACAGTAATGACAATAAAAGAAGGGGGCTCCATCTTTTCTATAATGCTTTCCAACTGAGTAGCATTTTAGTTTCCTCAGCTCTATATATATTTCGTTGCTCCATATACTGAAATCAAAGTCATGGCATCTTTACAATGTAAAACCACGGCATTGGCCATAGCTTTAGCTTTATTACTACAACTGTTCTTTTTTCTCGGAAGTCCAGTCTTACTCGACTTTGTCATCATCTGAAAAAGTCACTCAATTATCCCGACAGCCTCAAGCGAGTTTCCAGCAGTTTGCTGGTTATTTAACTATTGATTAGAAGAAACAGAGAACCCTTTTTTACCATTTTGTGGAAGCTGAAGTGGATCCAGCTTCTAAACCTCTTGTTCCTGGTTAAATGGAAGTCAAATTCTCACACATTGTTTAGAACTTGTTCTCTTGAGTGTAATTTTTTGAAGTTTTGATGGTTCTTGATTGCAGGGCCTGTTTTTCATCATTGGGGGTTGGAGCCATTTCTAAAAATTGGCCATTTAGGCCAAGTGGGAATGTGCTAATCATGAATGAATATAGCTGGAATAGAGGTGCTTTACTGGTCTATTTTGTGAGTATTCATATTTTCAAGATCACTTAGAAAAGGTGTGTAATATTTTGTTACCAAAATTATTGATTTGCAGAAGCAAATATACTGTATTTGGAATCTCCAATTGGAGTGGGATCCTCTTATTCTGCTGATTCTTCCACTTATGAAGGTGTAAATGACAAAATCACGGGCATGTTTCTCCACTCCTGAGTCTTGATTAAGGAATTTTCAATTCTTTGATCTTTTTTCCTTTCTAGAAAGACATGGTAAGCAGCCATTTTCAGAAGGAAAAAAAGGTGTAAAAAAGTACTATCTTTCTTCTTTCTGAATTCTTTACATGGCCTTTTCACCATTTATTTAAAAGAAAAGAATTCCTAATGGAGTAGAAACTTGGAAGCTTGTGCTTTTTGTGCCAAGTTCTATTTACTGTTTTTGTTTTCTTGTTGGACATGGGACAAGAGTCTAACTTAGTTGTCTGTGTTTATTTCTTAATACAGCCAGGGACAACTTGGTGTTCTTGCAAACATGGTTCCTCAAATTCCCAAAATACAGGTATGTAAGCTTGTATATCATGGAGAAGGCTATGCTGGTATGTCTCTTGGTGTCTGAAATTTTCAATTTTTATTAATTGAATGAAATTATGAAGAGATAAATCCTGAAGGTGCTTATTGTTAATCACTAGGCCACCATATTCCCCAGCTAGCAGAGATGCTTTAATTCAAGGGCTGAGTATTTGTGGTCTTATAGATTGATATAAGATACAACATACAAATTATTCACGTCTGCTTGCAATTATTCATGATATGTTAGTGAATACTATGAAGGCGCTATATCACTAGAATATTCCAGAGTAATGAACCTTGTTACGACCAGTAAATTTGTTGACAAATACGATGTTACTCTCGATGTCTATATATTGTCCGTGCTCTCAAAATCCAAAATTCTTAGTCCTAAGGTATAGTCCTTTCATTTAACTACAATACTATTCGTTTAGTTCGTTATTTCCTTATTTTAACTCGATGACTTGTTTCCTTTCGAGCTGCAGCAAGTCACAGAGTCTAGATGTATGTGTGAAGGATGAAACTATAAATTACTTGAATAGACGAGATGTTAAAAAGGCTCTCCATTCATATCTTGTAGTAGTCAACCGATGGCTTGTTTGTAGCAAGTAATGGATACAGATATGTTTTTTATATCCCTTTTAAGTTTAGATGTAACCGTACTTAGTATGAATGGTTTTTAGTTGTGTTTTGGTGAAATATTTTGGATTCAATATTACATCGATTGACACTACAGGTTTTAATTAGTTTATTGTCTTCTTATATCTTTATATTATTTTAAATAAGGTTAAAAAAATTACTACAATATAAATAACAAATACAATATATGAAAATAAATTAATTTCTCCCTATGAATTCTTTCATTGTCGAGACAATTAATAGCCAACAACAAATATGCTTTCCCCACGAAAAAAAAAGTGTAAAGAAATACATGGTCTAGTCTACAAAATAATTTGTACCATGTTGTCTCAAATGTTCTTTTCACACAAAAGGTTATTTGTAGGGAAAACATGATTTCCCCCACAACATAATCTGTAGGAAAAAGCGACATTGTTTCAGGAATAAAATTAACTTCAGCATATGAATGATTTTTGTCCGGGGGGGGGGGGGGGGGG
>CAIGRQ010031248.1:0-13008 GCA_903798375.1 Fraxinus sp. D2006-0159 | reverse complement strand
GAGCAGCGGAGGCCATTTCTGGGGGCAACATCTCCAAAACCGCCTCGGGAAGGTCCTCCTCTTTGCTCCCCAGGAAATTAGTGACCTTGCTTCTGGCCGGAGCATTGGCCGGCCTCTTCAACCTCTTCTTGGGCTGCTCCCCGAAAAATATACAGTATTGGGCACAATGGCCTGAGATACGGGTTGAACTGCCACGGTGACATCGGCGTCAGCAGGAGGAGAAGGAACCCCAGGCGGGCCCGCCCATTTTTTCCTCCTCGGAACGAGGGAGGCTCCTTCCTCTGCCACATTCTCCTCAGCAGGCTGCTGACCAGCCTTGCTGAGAGTAAGGAGACGCTCTGACTGCTTCTTGTAAGCAGCCAGGCTGGTTTTCAACGTCTTGGCCTCCGCCACGCTCCGACGGATGGTGGCAAGATCAGGCTTCAATGGCCTCTTATTCTCAAAGTCCTCTACAAAGGAAAGAAGAAAATAAGAAAATTTCACAATGAGAGGCAACCAAGAGAACCGAGTCGACAATGCTACCTTGATTCGTCATCAGCCTGTGCAGAACAAAGTGACGGTTCTTGTCAATGATCTCCTTATAACTCCTCTCCGACAGAGGTGTCTGGTATATGTAGCCAATGATGTCCCACTCCTCCTTGAATATCTCACACTTCGGAAGGGAATCTACAAAGCATAAGAATATTAAAACATAAGCCAAACTGGTTAAGTAAAATCAAATCGGTACAGTTACTTACTGTAAGTCGAGTAGGTGGTGGGAATGGTCAGAAGCGCCATGGGATCATTCTCCATAGTATCCCAGAGGCCAGAACCATGAACTCTTCCAGCCTTTAACCGATGATGGCGTCCCGTGCAGAAACGAAAAATGCGACCCCCAAAGAGCCAGGTAGTACCAGCCTCGGCTCTCCTCCCCCCGACAATAACTTTGGGAAAGAAAAGGGAATGGAATACGCTGAAGGACATGTCCACCCCGATGCTGGCCCGACGCCATAGCATCCAAGTCCCTACCATTTGGGACCATGAGTTCGGGTTGAACTGAGTCGGGGCCAACCCGTAAGACTAAAGTACTAGCCTAAAGAAAGGATGGAAGGGCAGCTTCAGTCCGACCCGGAGCAAATGATCGCTCACAGCATCCTGGCCTAGGGTAGCAGGCTCTCTCATATGGTTCAGGCAGGATGAATTGAATGTTATGGAGAACCCTACACCTCTCCATCTGCTCCGAAGTAATTCTTGAGAGGTATTTGGACGCCTCCTATTGGATGGATGTGTCTACAGGGGAGGCAGGTCTCCTCCAAATATTTTTCCCAGCCATAATAGCCCTATTCAGCTGGTCGGTGATACCACTATAGGCTCCCTCAATGTTGAACTCTCCTCGCCTCGCCCCTTCTCACTTTCCCTCACAATGGATTGCTCGCTCACCATGTCGAAACTTTCAAAAGTTTTTAAAAGAAGAAAAAGGGGAAGAAGCCAAAATTTATAGTTATTACCTAAGTTAACGAAGGGAAGCTTTGCTTGTCGAAGTTTACAAGAAAGTTGCCGAAATTCGCGGCTAGCAGTCGTCGGAATTAACACAAAGAGATGGAGTCCAGGGATCTTCGAGTGCTTTAAAAATTTTCGCAAAGGTAAAAGTTCCAAAATGAAAGGGATGGACCTTTTATAGGCATTCCAAGGCTCGCCCCAACTGTCGGATCAACTCCCATTACATCCAGACCATTCAGACTCAAGGCCCCAAAATCACCGTTGAATTCAGAAGTCACCAAGATAAACGATCTTGATGAAGCGGTAAACATCACGTGCTGTCGATGCGCGTCACCCCGAAAACTGGGAAGTCATCGCCATCATTACCATTTATGGTAAAGGAGGCGTGTCTTGGAAGAAGCAGGCGCCCCCTATATGTGTCTTGGGAAGACGTGAAAGCTTTCAAATCATTAGCACAAAACCCAACGCTGTCTCCAAGAGCCATCACTTCGTCCACAGCAGCTTCGCATTGCAACAGCTCTCCACGAAAATTGTCAACCCATGTTGCTTCGGCCGGAGCAGAATTCCATGTTGCAGTAGCTTCCCATGAGTGCTGCCAACTCCTATCACTTCGGCTACAGCAGCTTCGCATTGCAACAGCTCTCTACGAGAGTTGTCAACTCCATGTCGCTTCGACCAGAGCAGAATTCCATGTTGCAGCAGCTCCCCATGAGTGTTGTCAACTCCCTCACTTCGGCCACAGCAGCTTCGCATTGTAACAGCTCTCCACGAGAGTTGTCAGCCCATGTCGCTTTGGTCGGAGCAGAATTCCATGTTGCAGCAGCTCCCCATGAGTGCTGCCAACTCCCATCACTTCGACCACAGCAGCTTTGCATTGCAACAGCTCTCCACGAGAGTTGTCAGCCCATGTCGCTTTGGCCAGAGCAGAATTTCATGTTGCAGCAGCTCCCCATAAGTGTTGCCAACTCCCATCATTTCGGCCACAGCAGCTTCGCATTGCAACAGCTCTACGCGAGAGTTGTCAACCCATGTCACTTCTTTAACACTGCAACCACACTTCAAATCGCCGCAGTCACCATCACTTCACCCACCTGACGTCGATCTTTCCTCCCATGCGCCCCAATAATCACTTTGGAAGTCCTTGTATTATATGAATATCTATACATGGACTTGCGGGACTATTGTCACGGGCCGGTGTGAGGCCCGCCACCTCACCTGCCACGTGTCGGTGGGAATTGCCTAGCATCGCGCCACATGCCAACCGAGGTGATCACACATGGAAAGAGCTGATTGCATAAGCCGAATCGATCACGTTGGGGACGAATTGTTCATACATCAGCATAGGAACCGAACTCATCTGCAACACACCGCAGATGCAAAGGCCTGTACTCCGCTTCTACAATTTCATTCCTACCTCGTCTCGCCCCCCAATAAAGATCCTTTATACGGATATCTTTCCAAAGTCAAATCACTGACTAATGGGACACGTGGCAGGACCCAAACGATCAATCCAGTCAGAGGCATTTAATGTCAGCCAACCTATGGAAAGACAGGTTGATGTCTAGGATGGGACGAGCTCTGAGGATTTGATTGCACGTGTCTCCTCATCCAACAGCTCTCCTCCTCCCACTCTTAATATAAATACAACGCCCTTGTGCTTGAAGAAGGGGTCGAAACCCACGAGATCTTACTCCAACTATAGCGTAAACTTGTAAGAAACTTGGTATCATTTCTCTTCCCCATACGTTAGCATTTTTATCCTTGTGCATCCTTTCTCCGGCGAGTGCCCCACCGCCGACGAACCATTTTTCCGGTTAAACATAAACTGACTAGACCGTCGGAGTGCTCACGGCCGCTCCCAATCCCTCCGGGAGAGACCAGGGGTGACTGACGTAGTTCTACGTGTGCAGAGAAGAGTTGACTTGAAGACTTCTTCTGTTGACCATGTCGGAGCCATTTTTCGAGGTCAACACGTTCCATAATATTATTGCATGTGTATTCCAAACAAAAACAATGAAAGATGGAGAATAAGCTGATAAACTATATTTTTAAAGAAGGAAGTCCACTCTGCAATCTGTTCTAGAACTTCAACACCAATTATTTTAAACTACTGACTACATAGAATAGATTTGTGAATTGATAAATTCAGAAACGTCATCCACGACGCAAATTTATGCAAAAAAAGAAAAAAAAAATAAAAATTTGTCTCCTCTTTCTTGCTTGCTAGAATCACGGGACAGTGATGATAAAAGAAGATTCCCAGGCTCCAAAAAACTATTCTGCCTTTTTGTTGCATACAATTAATAAATAATATTCCTGATCTTAGATTGAGGGGGTTCACAAGTGACTTTGCAGTTGCCAAAAAGTGCATAAAGAAGTAGGCATATCAGTTAGAAACATTACAAAATTGACCTCATATCCGGCACCTTCTTTTACTTGGTGAGAAAAAAAATAAAATAAAATCACATCGCGATATTATTTTTCAGATTTTGAATATGTTAAGACGAAGCACTCGTGTGAAGGGCAACTAGTGATGCATAGATACCATCTTTAACATTGATCAGAGTGTCATGCTTCCCTTTCTCTACTATAACTCCATTTTTAACCACAGCAATTACTTCCGCTCCCTTGATTGTTGATAACCTATGTGCTACAATCACTGTAGTCCGATTCACCATCACTCGATCAAGAGCATCTTGAACTATCCGCTCAGATTCAGCATCGAGTGCACTAGTCGCTTCATCTAGGAGTAGAATCTTTGGACCTTTTATGATTGCCCGTGCAATGGCTACCCGCTGTTTCTGTCCACCAGACAATTGAACCCCTCGCTCTCCCACTACTGTATCATATCCCTGCATTCATTTTGAATTATAACAGTCAAAATTTCAATTTTTAATAATTCATAACTTGAGGGAAAACACTATTATACAGGACATAACAAATATCAAATCGATACCTGTTGCAACCCACTAACGAATTTGTGGGCATTGGCTAGCTCTGCTGCGGCTATGACTTCTGCCTCGCTTGCATTTCCTTTCTTTCCATATGCAATATTGGATCGGATTGTGTCATTAAACAGAACAGGCTCCTGGCTCACAAGCCCCATCTGCAGCCTTAACCACTTGAGTTGAAACTTCTGAATCTCAATTCCATCAAGTGTAATATGACCTGAATCAGGATCGTAAAATCTTTGCAGTAATGAGATGACCGTTGACTTCCCACTTCCACTCTCTCCCACCAGAGCGACTGTCTGAAACATTAAACCCACCCCAACAACGTTAGAACTCAGCATGTATGAAATTCACGACAAACAGGTATATACTGTTTTTCTCAGGTGCAAAAATATTAAAAATAGAAATAAGGGCTAAAATATTACGTCACCTTCCCGCTATGAATTGTCAAGGAAAGGTCCCGGAAAATCTGAATATCTGGCCTGGTTGGATACTTGAAGCTCACGTGATTCAGTTCAATTTTTCCCTTAACGCTTTCAAGTGTCATGCCAGCCTCATCACTTGGATCAATCTTAGATTCCCTGTCAAGCATAGCAAATATAGAAGCAGCAACGGTCTTGGCTTTGCTTGAATCTGGAGCAAAAGAGCTTGATTGAGAGATTGCTATTGCCGCCATGGTTAGAGCAAAGAAAACCTGTAAAACATTTATTAGAATTCCTGTCAATTTATATGTTCTGCATTGTCACCATAACATGTGAAACTCAATACAGAGGTGAAGAACGGACTTACGCGGAACACATTCGAAAATGTTGTTTTTCCATCCTCAACAAGCCTAGCTCCTGCATAAAAGCTGGTAGCATATACCAAAAACAGCAAGGAAAAAGATAGACCAAAACCTATCCCACTTATCAATCCTTGTCTTATCCCATTTCTCATAGGGCCTTCACACTTATGTTTGTACATATTCATCACCTTTTCTTCTGCACAGAAGGAGACAATTGTTCTGATACTTCCAACTGCATCATTTGCAACTTGGCTTGCTTCCTCATACATTGCCTGCGAAGTTTAGAACAATAATCAGTGGTTTCAGGAAGTTATTGTATCTTTTTTAAAGTTAGTTTCTTCAAATGGGCTGATGCTGATAATTCACATGGTTAATTTACTAGTTTTTAAGATAACTGATCTTTTTCATGTCTTGATACTTATCTAGAAAGTTTTAGCAGATAGGAGCCCATAAAATAAAGAATTGTTAGTTTGGATACAAACCTTTGCATCTGCACTGAACCCCTTCATGAACTTGATCTGTACATATCCATTCAATCCTATCAGAGGTATCATACCAAGGATGATAAGTGCCAACTGCCAACTTGCTTCAAAAGCTATACCCAGTCCTACAATTGCCGCGGCAGTGTCTTGCACAATCTGTGCAAGAGCATCTCCAACTAAAGCGCGAACTGTAGCAGCATCAGCTGAGAGCCTTGCACCAATTACTCCACTTGAGTGTTCAGGCTCATCAAACCAACCAACTTCCATGTTAACCACCTTCTCAAAGCACAACAATCTAATTCTCCTTATCAACTTATTCCCAGCCACACCAAAAAGATATGTTCTTGCTGGATATGCAACTAGTGATACAGCTCCAAGAACCACAAACATTAGGGCCCAAAATTTGGAATCTTTTTGTAATTTATGCGGTGTCTCAAAGAATGTTTTGATTACACTGGAAAGTAGTACACCAAAAATTGGCATTATTGCACCATTTACAATAGCAGATATAGCTCCAACTATCAGAACTGGTACCTCAGGCTTGTTGAGATAGGCAAGGCGTCGAATTGGGACTTTTGGAGGCTTTTCTGTAGGTAGGCCGAATGTAACTGACAATGAATGGCGACTGCTATTTCCAGCTCCAGAAGAACCCCGACTGATCGAACGCTGAAATGACATTCTTTGACTTGATTGTCTACCAGATTCCAAAGTCATGTCAGATTTGTCTCTGTCATCAACATGTTGGTCAGAATCTTTATTTATGTCTTGCAAGCGTATGAGCAGAGAATATGCTCCTCCAGAATCCTGGAGTAGGTCAAAATGTGTGCCTGCACCGTTCACAAGCAGTTGATACTATTAATATGATTTTCTTTTCCCTCAAGTCAATAACTTCCCCAAGGAAGTTTTATAATCTGTTTGATGTTGAGAAAATTCTTCTTTCATTGATATCACATAATGCATGACATTTTAAAATCTTTTGCAATTAAGTAAACATGCTTTATTGAGAACAATCATATATTTGCTATGCATTAATGGTGTTCCTCAAGAAAAGCAGTAAAAATAGAAAATAAAGTCTATTTAGATTTTAGAGTATACCTTTTTCAACCATCTTTCCTTGGTGAATGACTGCAATCATATTGGCATTCCTTACTGTGCTCAAACGATGCGCAACAACGACAGTTGTTCTGTTTATCATTATCCTGTCCAAAGCCTCTTGAACAATTCGCTCAGATTCTGCATCTAGAGCACTTGTTGCCTCGTCTAAAAGTAAAATTCGTGGATCTTTCAGGATTGCTCTGGCTATGGCAACCCTTTGCTTCTGACCACCAGAAAGCTGAGTTCCATGTTCACCAACCATGGTATCGAGTCCCTGAATGAAATTCAATATTTAATAGTAAGAAACAATACACCAACTCCTAAAATTTAGGAAGCCAAGAGAATATCTGCAGTCAAGAGATGTTAATTGAGTTCGGATAGACTCAGGAGTACATTTGAAAATTCAAAGATGACAAAGTCTAGTAATTAAATTTACTAAAAGGACGAACCTGGGGCAATTTATCAATGAACTTAGCAGCATTTGCTAGCTCAGCTGCAGCTCTAATCTCTTCGAGGGTTGCACCGTCCTTGCCATATGCAATATTGTCCTTGATGCTGCCTGTGAAAAGCACGGGTTCTTGGCTGACAAGACCTATTTTTGACCTAATCCACTTGAGCTGGAATTCTTTGAGATTAATTCCATCGATCAGAACTTCACCAGCTTGTGGATCATAGAATCTCTCTATCAAGCTAATCACGGTTGATTTCCCGCTTCCACTCTGTCCAACCAATGCTGCAGTTGTGCCACTAGGGATAAAAAGAGAGAATCCTTTGAATATTTCTTCATTTGGTCTTGCTGGATAACTAAAATAGACATCTTTCAATTCTATATCTCCACGAGTGTCGTCCAATATCTTTCCTCTGGTATCATATGCATCTATCTCGGGTTTCCTATTTATAGCCTCAAACATCTTGAAGGCCGCAGCTTGACCTGCAGCAAATGCACTCATGCAGGGAGATGCCTGTCCTAGAGACCTGAAATGGCACATCACGAATTCAGATGCTAAACAAGTCAAATTAGAAACATTTAGGGCATGCGTGATTTTATATGAAATTTGAAAGATTAACTCACATGGAACCAGTTAACACTGCAACAATAACGTTGAGCACGTCACCCCCAGTATAACCATTCTCCAGGATCATCTTTGCACCAAACCAAATAGCTAAAGCATAACTGCAGAACACGAGGAACATAACAGATCCAAGACCTAACCCACTAGCCCACCCTTCATGTACACCTGATTTGTATGCCTCCACAAGGGACTTATCATAATCAGCCACGGCATGCTTTTCCCCAGTAAATGAGGCAACCTGGATTGAGATCAAACGAGTGATCTAATTATACAAAGGAAAAACTAAGGAGATAAGCTAGACGTCTATGCTTAATATAATTTTTTTCCGCACTTGAACAAACTAAATTCTATGATAGTGGCATACCGTTCTGATGGAGCCAATTGTCTGTTCAACCACAATTGCAGCTTTAGCATATGCATTTTGGCCACGAGACGCCATTTTGGATATGACAATTGACATGACTCCACCAGATATCACAAGCAGAGGAATGGACGTTAACATGACAAGGGTAAGAAGCCATCCTTGAATAAAGGCAATAACAAATCCTCCGAAAAATGTTGAGATCAGCTGTATAAACTTTCCCACCTGAAGCAAGATATAGATAACTAAAAAAATTAGCATTTGAAAACATGCTAAAGTCTCTTGAGGGAGAGATTGATAATTAACGACAATGTTCAAGGAGTAATACCTTCTCGCCCATTGCATCTTGAATAAGAACAGTGTCACCAGACATCCTTCCGACAACTTCTCCTGTATTTGTTTCTTTGTCAAAGAAAGCAACATCTTGTCGCAATATAGTTTTCAAATAAAGACTTCTGATTCTTGCAGCCTGTCTCTCCCCAGTGATCATCCAGAAAGCCACCTCTAGAAGACACCAAAAGATATACACAATTTTAGTGCCAAAATTTCAATATCTATTTTCTTTAAACTCAATAATAAAGACATGATGTCAGGAATTCTTACGAAGAAATGCCGCAACACCACATCCCAAAGCCAAATATACAAACTTCAGTGCCACCTACAATGAGATCCAATAAGAAAGTATGAGAATATTTTTACTTGTGGAACTATGCACATCACAGCAGTAGAAACATTCAATGATATGATTTAAGCAAAATACAAGATAATATGAAAACTGATAAGTGTATTTTATACACTTATTTGGGATCTAAAATATTGATATTTCATTATTCTTTTAATGGAATTATAGCTTAATTTATTATATAATGTGTTATTAGGTGAAACTCAATGAATGGAAGTGAAATTGAAAGAAAGAAGAGAAAAATGGCAAGATCTAAAGTTTTGGGGGGGGGCTAAAGTGCAAATACTAAAAAATTGTGTCGAAGCTCACGATAAAGATTCAAGAGTGCTAGGGGTCAAATGGATATAACTAAAGGTCAAAAGGAGTGAAAACAATTTAATTTTCAACCGCACAAGGATATCCAGATTTTTAGTTGGAGATTGAGACCTATTTTTGACCCAGTAAACATTCGAATTGAAAAAGAGCTATCTCTATCAAAGTTGTAGCCATTTGATTTATCTTTTCAAAGCATTTTGAATCGCCTTATTCGAATATCGGGAGAAATTTTTGACAAAAATATTGAAATAGACGCAGGTTGGACAGCGACTCATCGCCCAGGCTTTAGAATCCTAGCGCCCAGGCGCTACAAAGCCGATTATTTTCAGATTTTCAGCACCCAGGCGCTACCCTGGTATTTGACGCGGCGCCTACGCGCTGCCTCATAGCGCCGCACAACTTAGGGTTTTTGCTATTCGGACCGCGAGAAGCCCAGAAAAAGACTCCCAATTGGCCAAGAACGTGTAGGGAAGTATAAATAGACCTAAGAAGGCACCCAAACATTGAAAAAAGAGAGATACAANTTGTGCAAGAGTTTATTCTTTTCCATATCTTTATTCCAATAATCCGGTGATGTATTCAAATTTATTTATTTATTTTTCTTTTTACATTATCTGTAACTAAACTCTAAATTAGGACGAACAATGTAGCCTTTTGAGACCCTTAATTCTTTAATCCAAGATTTCTATGGTTTATTCTTTCATATGTTGGTTTTATTATGAGTTTAATGCATTAAATTACTTGATCAATAATTTGATGATTTTGTGAGTCTCTTACGAATCGAGAGATGAGTTTGAGATTTAGACAATATAATAAAATCCAGTAAAGTAGTATAACGTGTAGAGATATATATACTAATTATTACGGTCTTTAAAGGAATTCTTGGAACCATAATTCGTTTAACTAAGGGTAATTCGCATAGAAATATGGAATTGAATTAGTTAAATAGGCTCAATGAAAACTCGAGAGGGGTAAATTGAATATCATAGAAGAATTCGACCAAACACTACATTAGGCTAGAATCTTGAATTAGGAAATAAGGTGATTATTAGATAAACTTGTTTTACCCTAATATTCATTACGTATTCAAATCTTCTATCAATCATTATGTGAAATCTGTTTATACTTTCCATTAGTTTAAGTTTGTTATTTTACAAAAAAAAAAAAAAAAATATTCACAACTATTACCATCCATTATTTGTTTACTTTCATCAAATAAGAGTTATGAAAAGTAGAATAAGACTATAGTATAATCCTCGTGGGAACGATAATCCGCACTCAAAGGTCCACTATATTATTTGTTACGATATCATACACTTGCGATATAAAAAAACGCAACAAAAACTAAAAACTTCTCTTTACCTTTGAAACAACTGAAACAACATCTGCGGTTTGGGTTTGTCCGAAAGAATCAATCAATTCTCCTAAAAGAATTGTCATAAGAGGCAGGCACAATCCATTTCCAATGGCACCAATTGTACCAACAATCATCAAAATTTTGTCCTTGGAATCAGCAAACGTGAATAGCTTGTAAAATGGAATTGCATTCGTGGGCTCTTTTCCCCCAGCTTTGGGCAAGTCCTCTTGGCCTCCATGGCTTCCTGAGGTGGAGGCCTCATTTCTTGTAGCACCATCTTCACCTTCAACATTTTCTACGCCCATAGCGTTAACTCTTCCTAGCTTATTCTCACTTGTGAGCTGCTTTACAGTCTATAGAAAATAATTACGAACTAAATAAAACATTTTGTCAAGCTGAAATTGTTGAAGCATGAGATTATTATCCAATAAGAAAAGACAGAGAGAGAACAAAGAAATCAGGTAATGAAGTAGTCATAATACAAATTAGTGAATGACCCGGTCACTTGAATTAACATTTAGAAGATGACAATCCTAAAGCTGCATTGTAGAATAAAAACATAATATAATAGATCTCATTCCTACCTATTTGAGATTTGGATTTTATTTGACTCAAAACAGAAACACAAACAGGGAGATGCAGTGAGGAATCAGAGTTGTTGAGAACATAAGCTTACTTACCCGAAATCAAGAAAGTAAGAAACCTGAACATATGGAAATCGTCATTTAAATCTTCAATACTAGCATTTTTTGGGAATTAAAGCAGAAATAATCTGACTGGAGCTGAAAATATAAGTCATAGAAAGATTCAGAAGGAGAACTGACTAAAAAGGTTGGCAAATATTTTGATCAAGTTGCGCAAGTGTGAAAGCCAAACTCTGCCAGTGCCACCCAAAAGTATAGGGGGATTGGAACCAGCACCCTTTTTATACTAGAGGTGTAGTTTTCCTTTCCTCAATTATAAGAGCCGAAACAAGGTTTCATTGATGAGCAATCCAGAGAGAAATCTTATTCAAAATCAAATTCATTCCTTCGCATATGTATGTGAAATAAAAAAGAAAAAGAAATTCAGCTCAGCTCATCTTGTGGTGAAAGATATGGATTTTCCTAGAAACTGTTGGACCATGACACCAACCTAACTCCTTTCTAATATTATATAGAGGATTGCTACACTTACACATTTGGTACTCAACCCTATCACATGTGTGTGAGTCCCATAATATGAGTCTCATTGTGGTCCCCACACACATGTGAAATGATTGTGTACCAAATGTGTACAAGTTGCAAATTTGTATTATATATGGGAACTCAAACTGCGTAGTAACGGAAGAGTGAAAACTTTGATATATGTAATCTTATATTTGTGCGCATAAAGAAATGTTAATGGATTGATGGGCGCATCATTCTATGCATCACAGCTGCACCATCTCGCATGAATTTTCATTTAAAGTTTAAGGGTGTGTTTGAGCCATATTAATTTGGAAGAATGTATTCTGAAATAATAGATTGATGGAGAATGTGTGATTAAAAAGAAGGAAAAATAATTGATGTGATGAAAAATATTATTTTATTGAAGAATGTATGGTTGAAAACGAAAATGCCATATTAATTTGGAAGAATGTATTCTGAAATAGTAAATTGATGGAGAATGTGTAGTTGAAAAAGAAGGAAAAGTTATTGATGTGATAGAAAATATTATTTTATTGAAAAATGTTTGGTTGAAAATGAGTAGAAAAAATGAAAATGAAAATTTTAATGTGTGCCAAACATGGACTAAACAGGGGCTGGCCGGGGTTCAGGCTGACATGCATGCACGGAAGCCAACACAACGCATATGCCAACACAATCGTTAGATAATCATCATTTAATATTATTTAATTATATGTAATTCTAAAGTAATAAAGGTTCCGAGTTTGATTTAGAGGACTAATATTAAACTCAATTTTACAATTGGGGTGAATTTTCATCTGTGGCAACTCAACTTTCAGCAAAATCTCAATTGAGTCACTAAAGTTCACTTTATTATAATTAAATCACTCAACTTCAATTTCATTTCAAGTTTCACCGTTTTATCATATTTTATTAAGAATAAAACTATTTGTACCGAATTTTCCTTACCGAAAATGCTACACCCTCTTACATGTGCGGGGGTCCGCATGAAAAAAGAACTCCCAAAAATGTTGTCCCCACAACCTATTGTGAGTGTAGGTAAAAAAAATTATGTACATGTAACATTACATTTTTGTTAATCCGTCACCTAAAAGTTGCAATCAAATCTTTGTTAACATAAGAAAAGTGCAAGCAGGCATAGTTTCAATACTTGAGAACATTTTATGAAATAATTTTAATACTTGCATTTTCAGGACAAATTACATAGACATTTTAAGATGTTTACAAATTATGTTTTATTTGTGACAAATATTTAGATAT